>CAHIKZ030001592.1:362500-448071 GCA_903632075.3 Acanthosepion pharaonis
ACTAGTAACTTAAGATGTAAAAAATTGAAAAAAGAACTGATTAAACTGAATTGTTAGTTTCAGTATTAATATCAAGTAATATAGCAATGGTATTTATAAACTAAGGAATTCAGATTGTTGACATTGTATATTTTTACAATATTCTTCATTAAATGAGTTTCTTTCTCTCCCATGTGCACTTCTATATGTTGATACCTGGACAAAGGTTAAGATTGTAAATGAACATAAATCACTTGAAGAAGCTGGAGAATCTGTATTAAACATATGTTGTGACGACTCATTCCCCTTTCATCTCAGCAACTACTGATATTCATATTTATTCAATATCAGTAATGAACTGCATTTATAAAATAAAAATCTATAGAATCACACACACACACACACACACACACACACTTTTTTTCTTCCCTTCTATCCAAAATAGGATTGCTCATAGCTTGATTGATAGAATCCAATTGGGCCTTTCAACAAGAATAACCGCTTCCATTACTTTAGAAGAGAAGAAAAGGAAGGCTGTTGACAACAAAGATAATTACAAGAGTTTGTCACATGAATGTCAAATTATAAGCAGGTTCTTCTTCACTTTTTTTTTTCTCTTTGTATTTATTTGTATAAATATAAGTATTTATTTCATGAATCTTCAGAACATCCCAATCTAATGTATTTAAATATGATCTTTTGACTAAGAATAAAAGTTGATTGTACAGTAAAAATAATTTGGGCTAAATATTCTTCTGCAATTATTATTAATCACCAAAACCATTTAAGAACCATAATTCGTTTCAGTTAATTTATTGATAAAGTTACTCCCAGGGAAATTATAGAAAAGAAATTGTACTTGGTGCTAGGATTCCTCTATTTAATAAAAGAAAACCATATTAATTGCATTAGTTTGCTTTTGGAAAAATAGTCTAAAAAATACATTTTTTTTTCCTGCAGTTTTGTATATTGACACTAGTATTTGTAACCACTATTTCCTGAACACTTAGGTAATATTTATCTACCTAAGTTTTGAATAAAATGTGTTAAATATAATTACTTTTAAGCTTTCTTATCAAATCAAGAAAATTTTCATGATCATGAACTTTTCTTAAATTTTCTTTTTGCAGAGAGGCACTAATTCATTTCCAAATATGAGAAAAAAAATTACACTGAATAGATTTTATGCTCTGTCTTTTTTACCATTTAACTCTATCTTATAAGCACAGTTAGTTCTCGATTTATAAAAGTTTTTTTTTTTTTTTTTTTTTTTTTCAATTTTTTAAGAAAGATAAAAGAATGTATTTAGGATGACTAATTCCGATAATATTTTGTTACTTAAGTGCACTTATGGATTTAGTTCCTGTTAAATTTTTAACTATTCCCATGCTCTAAGTCAATCCTTTTTGCTAAATTCTTTTATGTTTTATTTTGAATTCATTACTTGAATTTCTTATTCAATCACATTGTAGCAATTATTTTTAATTTTATAATTAATAACTAATAAAGACTAATACAATAAAATAAGTTATTTTATAAATCTTGTAAACTCTGTATTATTCTTTCATCAAAAAAAAATGTGACAAATTACTGTTGAATATCATGAATTCTTTTTATGCAACTGAATTTTTAGTCCTCTAAAATATGATGTTGGCATTTAGAGTTGTTAGGGATTATAAGAAATTTTTTGATTAAAAACTAAAGAATAAGACTTAAATTTAAGTCTTATTCTATAAGAAAAATGAGTCTTTTTTTCCTTTCATAGTATGATTTGTGATATTTTGGCTCTTAAATATCAAATCACAATGTGAATAGTCATATTCTGAAAGTTATTTTCATTTTTGCTATTTTTCAAGTATAGCTCAGTTTAAAATACTTCTGACTTTTTTGTTTATCTTACATTAAATGTTTGTACAGTGGTTATTAAACCAGTTCTTTTAAAAGTCTTCAATTTTATATTTGTGTTTGAAGTGACAAAAATCAAAAATAATTTTTAGTTTAGACTGGCAAATTGTATCAGAAATAGAAAAATTGTAATGTCTGACTTAAAAAAGTTAAGCCATTTCAAAGGTCTCAATCAATGGACATATATAAAATTTGACTTGTAAAGTTTGCCTCAGAATTTTTTGCTCTTCCTCTCACCTTGTTTCATGAGACTTTAATCATTTAATTATTCAGGGGTATTGGAAAAACTGATCTGATTATTACTGCAATATGTGTGTGCATGATTTTTGCATATTAAGTAATAAGGAAAACCAATGAATTGGATGAAAATGTAGAAACCAGGTTTTTTTGTCCTAACTCATTTATGTAAAGAATATAGTAATTGCAAGTTCAATTCTTTTGCTGGGCAGTGTGTCCTTGGATTCAGTGGAAATGTGGTAAGCAATAATTAAGCAGTACTAAAACTAAGAATGAGACAAGATATCCCTATCCATGAGCAGTGGAATGAGAACAGTCTAACCCGGTAGATTAAATAAAGGGTTCAGTTCAGAATTCTCTGTAGGTGACTTGGATTGACATACACCTGATGGTGGGGGGATACAGCGGCTGAAATGTTGTTATAACAACAACAAAGATGAGGATAACAGTCTGCCTGTATATTGTGTAATATATTTTCATGTATATAGTGCACTGTTCAGTGAGTTTGGTAACTAAAGACCAATTCTTACAACTGAATTAGTTAGTGACTAATAATTAAATCCTTGACCTTTGCAGTCTTTGTATGAAGAGGTTTAGCTCTTTATCTTTCAATACCTGTCAAGTTTCCAAAGTTTATTTTCCTTTAATTTATAACAAAAGAAATAGAAAAGAGAGGAGTATATATTGTGGTTGTATGGCAGTTTTAATTTTATTACTAGTCAAATTTAAAAAAAGTAGCCAGTCATGATTAGACTTGCCATTAATAGGTTGTGAAGCAAAGATACAAATCACTATTCTGCTATTGGGGGAAAATGTACTTCTGAATTGATGTGATCTCTAAAAGTTTTCATAAAAGCTCCAAGTAATATAAATTGAATAGAACCCGGAATTCAGTTATTGTTTTTGTGGTTATAAAAATCAAATTTTCTTCAACTTTATTTATTTGTTTTCTGTTTTCATGAAATAAGTTTCAGCTTTATTTTAATATTATGAAATCAACATTGTTCTACCCAATATTTTGCTTTGTACAATGAAGTTTAAGAGTAGGAATATTTATTTGGCCAGAAGTTGGTTTTTATACAAGTTTCGTTGAGGTAGTGTGGTTAATTATTTTTTTTAATTATTTTTCTTTTATTTGAACTACTGTTATATAGGAATAAAGTGTCACTGTCAGCACTGGAGTTTGAACACAGATCACCAAAGAGCAAGCACAGGCTATCCCATGATGGTAAAGGAAATATATATATATGGGAATTTGTGTAGCATCTAAGTGATCACTATACTATTTCTCTATTTGGATCACTATACGGATTACTCTTCAAGTGAGTATTATTGAGCAAGTACTATTAATGCAAGTGTTATTCGAAGGTGTCTGACACCAGTATTGTCCAATGGCATTACTATGGTTGTATCTGCGATTACAAAGTCTCTACTACGATGAGCATTACGAAAGTGACAATGAGTATTCATTGACATTACAAAAGTGGCAATGAGTGTTTAACATCATAAAATATAGCAATCTTATTGTTTTATTCTATCCTGTTAATTTTCATTCAGTTAGCCTCAAACAGCTTTAACATTAGATGTTGAGCAATGTCACTTCTAAAAATATTTGGAAACAAAATTTACAATAAACTCAAGAATGATATAAGAATCTTAGAGTAATTTAAATTTGTGGTTGGAGAATATGAAAGACATTTGAATTTTGTACATGTATGATTGCAGGTTTCATCTGTGTATACAGAAGGTCTGAAAAGTTTTTTGCTTGACCAATTTTCTAAAATTTGAAACCACCTTTTTTTTTTTTTTTTTTTTTTTTTTTTTTTTTTTTAAGGGTTTCTTGACTCTAAGAATTTTTCAGCACCTCCTTTGTTTGTTTGTGTGTATGTGTGTGTATATACACTCCTGGTCAAAATCTTAAGACCAGATACAAAAGGGTTAAAAAAAAAAATAAAATAAAATATTGTTACTTTATTTGAAATATATTTGCTAAACATTTATATTTAATTAGAAAATGTAGTTTATCAACAAAAAAGTGAAAATTTTAAGCTTTTAATTGATTAATTTAAACATTGAAAAAGTATTTTTTTCGGTTGGTCATAAAAATAAGACTATGTGAATGAAAATAGAAAATACAACACAAATAAATCACAATTACAATTCTCAGTATATCCTCCATTTTTTTTTTTTTTTTTTTTTTTTTTTTTTTTGCAAATTACTTCGAAAATTCGCTTTGGCATACTCATTAACTTCTGCGTGAGAGTGCTTGGGATGCTCGCCCAGGATGCATAAACTGCAGCACAGAGAGCATCCACAGTTTCAAATTGCAATCCATGATTATAAACATCATTTGCCATCCATCACCAAACATGGTTGGGTTTAGATTTGGAGAGCATGGTGGATGGTTCAAAACCTGAATGTTGTTTTCCTTAAAAAAAAAAAAAAAAAAAAAAACTCCTTCAACCTTTGAGCATTGTGGATTGCATCATTGTCCTGCTGGAAAATCCAGTTTTCTCCACATAGATGTGGGCCTTCAGTAATTAGTGTTGCCTTTGTAAGAGTTCCATTGTACATAAATGAACCCCCAGACCATAATGAATCCACCCCCACTGTGTTGTGTTGAGAAAATTTCTTTTGGGACATCTTTTGCATGCCAGTAACGCTGAAAACCATCTGGGCAATCTAGAATCTGAAATTTAATACTGGAAATGAGCTACATAGATGTCTACATGTCTGAAGATATGAGCACACTGACTAGTCCTAAAATTTTTGACCAGTAATTTGTTTTTTTCGTACACAGTGTCTTATCTTTATGACCAACCATCTCTTCACCCCTGGCCTCAGGTATGAGTAAATAGGACATAGTCAGTCCTATAGCCTTGGGCTGCAGCCGGACTAGGAAGAGGAAATTCTGAATTCAAAACCTGAGGAGTTGTTTGGAGACCTTGTGGTCACTATGTGCATCAGTTCTCTGTATTTGTGCCATTGCTTCTGCACAAGCCTTCACCACTATAATCAAATCCTATACATAACTAGTCTGTATGTTTGATTCTAAGAACTAAGTTGCTCATGTGCTAAATTACAGGAGAGTCCAGTATGTAAACTTGCAAAAAGTTGTTGCTTTATAACTTGGATTCCTAAATTGGCTAATACTACCCTCTCTGGGAGCAGTAAAGAAAAAGAAAGTATTAGGAAGGCTGATTAGAGAGGGTAAAAATAGCTGATAGAGCGTAGCATTAGACTCAAGGAATTTTTTTTTTCTCCTAAAAAAATCTGTATAAAAAAAATTTAGTCACTTACACTTGAGGAACATGTATGCATTACAGAGAATAAAATCAGCATAAGTTATAATTGAATGCATTTTATTTTATTTTATTTTGAATGTTTGATTGTATCTTGCTGATATTGTCTGGACAGGATGTTCCACATGACAACTAGATCAGGTGGTAAATTATGCAGGAACCAGTGTTCTAGGTTTCTAGGTATAGTGATATAGTCATGGATGTTTGTCTGGTGTTGTTTTGAATTTGTGTTTTACAAAATAGTATGGAAGAAATGTCTTCATATGGATGTGGGACAGGAGCACTTTGGATGTGGCCTGGGAATCAAGGTGGGGGGCAGCAGCGTAGAAAGGTTTGCTAACTATTGCTTTATAATCCATGTTAATGTATTGGATTTGTCAGCTCAGACTGGATATTTCTTAATTTTTATATCATTTATCCATTTGCTTTAAATATCTATTCATATATCAATTCATGAACATTGTGAACACAATTGGAAAATAAGGTGATTCAAAGAATTGGTGCACATACTATGCTCCCATAATCTCCTTAGTTGACCTAACTTAGAAATGAACACCATTTTGATTTGGAAAGAACAGACATTAGGTTTTAGTCCCCCAAATTTCACAATCTGATTATCCTATAAAACAATTTGGTTACCTTGTGGTCAGGTGCTTAACCATCAAGTCAATGAAAACTCATAAACTGGATCAATGGGTATTATGACAAGGACACATTAAATCAGAATAATTAACTAATATGAAATATCTCTGTATGGAGTGTGGAATAAAGGGTTTAGTTTGCACTGAAAGCTGAAATGAGATTATAACCACTAAGGTGAAGATGTTAATCAAAAGTGATCATGATGTAGTAATTCCTCACCTTTGTGATTCAGACAGAAATAAATCATATCTTAAATTTTATTGACGTTGTATTTATTTCAATTACATCATTTTCTGATAAGTACTAAGAATGGAATGAGTGAAGAAAAGTTCCGATTGGAAAAAGATGACTTGAATCATTACATGAACTCTCAGTAATCTTGTTTAATTAAGCATGCATTGCTGTACATGCATGCTTTTGTAATCAACTGGTTGGGTGGTAGCTACTCTTTCTGCAATTCTTACTGTTTACATTGAGTAAATACAGCCTTTTCATCTCCATTATCTATGCCAGCCCTCAATCATCATTTTTTTTTTTTTTTTACACTTTGTGATCCCCCACCTATTTCTACCTATATCAACTGCATCTAAACCCTACATATCTCTAAATATCACGCTGTCTCCTCCACTTACCATTCATCTGATCTCTGTGGTCATGTCATGACCAGAACCTTATATCTCCTGTTTCATTTACATCACATTTAATGAGAAAAAAAACATTACAGACTAGTGTGGCCATCAGCATGTAGTAAAAAGCATGAAGTTTTATTTCTGTCCTAGAAAATTATTTTACTTTTGAGTTAGCCACATGGTTGCTCCAAATTAATATAAAAATAGAGAAATGTCTAAACATGATATATAAGTACAGGGAGTCCTCAATTTACATCAGAGATCTGTTGCTATGGCATGACGTAACCTGATTTTCAATTTAGATCAGAACTTCCTTACATAAGCACCAATAAGTCTGCCTTATGCTTCAGAGCCATAATGAAGAGCACCCCCCACACACCAAAAAAAAAACAACACAAACAAGACATAGCGAATGTAGCAAAATCAATATAATGTACAGCTGGTAAAGAAACAGTTGCTTCTTCCTCGTATAGTGCCATGTGATGGTGTATTATGTTATTGGAAATGGTGCCATAACCACAAAATGCTGTACAGTCGGGTCCAACGTAACCCGAGGACCTTCTGTATGCAATTTAATTGTTTTTCTGCTTGTTACTCTTTGTCAGTTGCTAGCTACATAACTCATAGCATGTGGTTAGATCGTTAATTTCCAACCATAAGACATGGATACAATTTTTACTTCTTGCTAAGATCAGCCTAGAGAGGAGATCAAAGTGTGTAGCATTGTTGGGAAGTGCTGAAAACCATATCATGGATTGACTCCAGCCTTGTGACTAATTGGAGTCTAAACTGTTCAGAAATCATTGATGGTTGTGTTAACATGAAGTCACAAGTCTGACCTTGTTTAGACTGGTAATCACTTCAGATTATGTTCTCTTTCCCAGAAACTGTAAAGTCTGCTCAGTATAAATGCAATATAATCCATAGTTTTACTCTGTAGGTGTTGAACAAACACAAGTGTCTGAACAGTTGTCTGCAAGAGGGATTAGTTAGCTGCCCTAGTAGATGGAGATACCTGGAAATGAGTAGCCAGTTATAACCCATATGTATAAATTTATGTATATTCGCCATAACATATATTTAGGCTAGCACCAAGTAGGAACAAAGAGCAGTGATCCAAATCTGCAGAGAACATGCTACCTCATTAATGGTAATTCACTGGTTTATCAAGCATGCTGGATCTTCTTGTCAGTGGTGGAGATTGACAGGCATCCTGTTTCTTCATGTGTCATGCTTGTCTGACCACTTTTAAACTTCTCAATCCACTACACACTTCTATGCAGTAGTGTGCTGTCGCTGTAATGTGTTAAAAGCCTCTCATGTATTTCAGTTCATGATGCATTTTCTGACCAGAGAAATTGGATCACTTCTCTTTGTAACCTCTTTGCTGCACACTGCTAGCATAGTGGCCATGCTTACACTGTAACAGTAGTAAGAAAACTGGCATGATCAAACTCAAACTTTGATCATGTGACCACAATAATACCAACTATAAACATGCATGAATGGAAGACAGTTTGACAACCCTAAAGATGTTATGATGAAAGTGCAGATAATTTTTGACTTGCCCTCATAAGTAAATTCTACATTCTAGCCTGAATAATGGTAATAAAACATTATAAGAGTTCTATCTTAAAATGCATCCAACCATTTTGAATATTGTAAGAATTGGTTGCATGGATTTGTTAAACATTTTAGGGGACCTTACTGTACATGCATTGCAACTTTACTGGTGTTAATCAGTCAGCATTAACATGCCACTTTATGAGCTTGTATATTGTGTAACTGTTCCATTCACAATGACCAAGTGATAAGATTCCTGTCTCCTGCATGGTTTTAACAAAACATTGCATCACCCAGGCCTGCCAGTTTTCCTATCTTCTAGATTTAACTTCCTGAGACTTATGGCTTTTTCCAAAGTTAAAACTGTTGTTGAAATGGTATGAACTAGATTAAAAGCATAATCTGACAGCTGATGGTAATCTCAAGAGGTCTTTGTAAAGTGGAAAGAAGACTGGGATAAATGTGTGAGGTCCCAAAGGGAGTACTTTGAAGGGGGACTAAGGTGCAACTATCCAGGGTAGGCTTTTTTTTTCCTTTTCTATTTTTTAAAATATTAAATGGCTAGATCATTTCTGGACAGATCTCTTATTTCAGATGTCAATAATTTCAAATAAAATATTGATATTTAATGTGGGTATGTTGAACAAAGTCCAGTTTGTTGAACATTCAATAAATAATGAACTTTGGTGCAGTACCTTGTAAAACTAGAATAACTATTATCTGGCAGGAGCTTATTTAAATATATAAATCCTTTGAATAATTTTGAGGCTTTAAATAATATGTTATGTACTGAATTAAATTATTTTTTCTTTTTCTCTGTTACCTTTTTGTGAATGATACTTTCTCTTCTGTTAGATAAAAAAAATATAAAGGAGTAAGTTTTATTAATACATAAATATTTAATACCAGAACTATCTAGATCTTTACTCTGGTATAAGCAGAAACACTATTCAGTGAAAAGTGAACATAATATCCAATGACTTGCAAGGCCTAGCTTATTAAGCAGGCATCCATAAAATCTGATCTACCAAAAAAAATTTTTTGAAAAAATTTTTTTTGACATTCACAAAAATACTAGCCATTTTAAAATTTTTGTTTTTTCATTCTCTTATTGGTCTTCATGTAAATTAAAATTTGATCTGCTGGATCAGTGATCTCTGGATGTATATTTTCTTTTAAACCTCTCTCTTCTGCAATCATTTACACGCAGACTTGTATCTGATTCCTGTTTTCTTGAAAAGCAAGTTTCAACATTCCTGTAATGGCTGAATTATTTAGTAGAATTGTTTTTTGTTGGAGCAATTTTTGTGGAGTTGGAGAATGTACACAGTGTTTTAAACTTTTTTTCTTTATCACTTTTTAATTTGGGCATTTTGGAATAAGGTAGTCACACTACTGTTGTAAACAGGGAACTGATGCTGGCAAGGAAATTCCCAAAATTGGTCAGATTACTTACAGCATTTGGTTTTATCAAGTAACAGTGTGTGTTTATATATATATTATATATATTATATATATATATATTATATAAAATATATATATATATTAATTTCGATAAATGTGCAATCAATTTACAAATTCATGAATTATTCACACAAAAACAAATGCAAAGGTTAATGATTTAAGTTAAGTGCAGTAGCAACGATGAGTTTGATTTTAAAATCAAACTCAGCATTGCTACTGCACACTCCAAAAAACAATAACTCATTTCAATAGCATTTTCGGATACAACAATACATATATTTTTCATTTGTCCTCTTATTACTAAGAGAAAAAAACAAGAACAACATCTATTCCATACCTGAAGCTGTCTGTAGGAACAGACGAAAGCTTGTAGTAAAAATAAGAACTAATGCGGCAGGAATTTATAGAAACAAGGATCTTTTCATTCATAACAGATTCCGAGGTTTTTGTAGATTATTTGAATTGTTTGCGACGATGGATTTCTCGCCAATTAAATCATTAACCTTTGCATTTGTTTTTGTGTGAATAATTCATGAATTTGTAAATTGATTGCACATTTATCAAAATTAAAATAACTGATCCAAGTGCGACTTTTGGATAATAAGTGCGACATTACTGTAATTATTGAACAATATAGTTCATGCCACTTTGACAGAAAATTTACCAGTAAAAAATTCGTTCATCACCATATTTGTACATGAACGCACAACTAAAAAATTTAAAATCAAACTCAGCGTTGCTACTGCACACTCCAAAAACAATAACTCATTTCCAATAGTATTTTCGGATACAATACATATATTTTCGTTGTCCTCTTATTACTGAGAGGAAAAACAAGAACAACATCTATTCCATACCTGAAGATGTCTGTAGGAACAGACGAAAGCTTGTAGTAAAAATAAGAACTTATGCGGCAGAAATTTATAGAAACAAGGATCTTTTCATTCATAACGGATTCAAGAGGTTTTGTATATTATTTGAATTGTTTTGCGACGATGGATTTCTCGCCAATTAAATCATTAACCTTTGCATTTGTTTTTGTGTGAATAATTCATGAATATATATATATATATATATATATATATATATATATATATATATATATATATATAATATAGTCAAATCAAATAGGAACTAATGTTAGTGATTTTAAGGCTGTAAGCCTTACTCAATGCTGGAACTTTTTTCCTTACTAGTATAAAACCAAAGGTGGTACTGAAGTATATATGACATCAGGAAGACTTTGTTTTAAGTGTGCTGGGGGTGGGAGGAATAGACTACTTGAATTAACCATCTGGAGTTATTCAGTTGAAATCAAAGTAGGCATGTTAAGAAATACAAAATCCGTAAGAAAAACAAAAAAGACTGACATGGGATGACAAAGTGAAAAGCTAAATGAGATGAATGAGAAAACCGGAAATATGAGTTTGTATACAGCTTTTAATTGTGGATTCATTCATTTTTCCATTGTTAACTTTTTTTATTTATCATTGCAAAAGGAAATTGTATTTGTCACAACTTGTTCCATTTAGTTGACCAATATAGATGATTCAATAGTTTTTATTATGTAGATATAAAAGTAACTTAAAAAAAATCATACTTAGAGAGGTCATCAATAACAGAAAAACTGTATTTTTTATGTTAATCACCCTCCATCTTCATATTCTCAGGATATAAATTGATGCTTTTAGAAATGCAGTGGAAGGAAGCAAAATATGGAAGGTAAATAATAATTGGAAGTCTGTCCTCAAATGAACACTTTTCGACCATTTCTGTCATCCATATCTCTACTAATTCTTGTTTTACCAATTCTGGTGTTGTCTATGAGTTGATCAATGAATGTTCTTGCTGTTCTTCCTCTTCGGCTTGTTTACTTCTCCAGCAATTCCCACTAAACTGAACTCTCCTTTCACAGATTGTGTATGTAATCTTTGATCACATAGTTCTTCATTGGGCAGATATTGTTTCCAGCTGACATTTAGTGCTGCTCTCAATAGTCAAGTGTATTATGTACCATCTATTTTTTTTTTTGTCACTGATTTTCATGTCCAACTGCTTGACCCAAACAAGAGGACAGTTCCTAATGTTAACCTAAAGAGTTTCACTTTTTCATTTTATTTTATTTCCAGATGATATTCCATTTTGATAGTTCTGTTGATGCCATTGTAATTCTTTGAAGAGTTCAAATACGAAAGATCATCAAAAAAAAAAAATTGTCTTCTTTGAATGGTGTAAGATCTTTTCTGCTTGGTTAAGATATGAATTCAGTTGTCATTTCATTTATAAGGCATTCAGCTTATACCACAGCAGATTCTGAGAAGAAATGTAAGAAATAACAGAAATAGAGATGCATCTTAAATGCAAAAGTTTCTGCCATATTATAGTTCATAAGTTCCAAAGATGTGGATATGGTGGGCAAAATCATTTAAATTAGTTTTAATCTTCCTATAAATAATTTAGAAGATATGCATTAAAAAATCATGTAGAAATTACTTCAATTTTAAGATTGTTTTCAACTTTTGGTCAGTCATTTCTTTAATTTTATTGTTGCTTTATTATCACAATTTTCTTGTTCAAATATTCTCAATTTTTAAAATAAGTAACATTCTCATAAGACATCTTTTATGGACACTGCTTTAATCAATTTGGCCATAGAAGCTTCTAGCAAGATAGACCTGAATTAGTTCAGTATAATACTCAAAAAAATTGATAGGACTTTAGGGGGTGCTGAAAGTTAATAACCTGGCTCACTTCCTAAAATTATTCTGATGCTTTGTCATTGAAATTTTCTGATTTTGGGAAAGTGAACTTTTCAGTGCCCTGTTAATAAGTTCTGCAAAAATTCAGTGAGTGCTATAATTATCAATATTTTACAGTCTTAATTATTTACACTATTTAAATTGTTTGGACTATTGTCCTCATCTTCATTGCCATATTCACAACGTTTTGGCCATTGTATGCTCCGGTCTTCTCTGGGTGATTGGAATTTCAATTAGTTCATCCACCAGGGAAGATTGTTCTAGTTCCACATATCCTTTCCTCTTTTGGATGTCTCTGTATCAGTTATCACACTCAACACGCCAAGTTTTTATTTTATTTTTCACCTCTGCTGTATCCAGGTATTGAACTCTCAACTCTTTAGGTCGAGTTACTGGATTCAACAAACACTTTTATCCATTAGGCCTTGACAACAATGTATGAATTTTGGGGACTTATAACCATTATCAGAGTTCATATTACAATTTTGTTATTGTTTTTTCTCTAGCACTTCATATTACTGGTTCCCATATTGTATTCATTTTTATGCTTAGCTGGCTTAGGAGATTTTTGTGGCCTAGCATATGTGCTGATTCCTTAAGTTTTTGTATTTTCCAGTGATGTTCTTTGTTATTTCAACTTCATTCCACAGGGGCTGTGATCTCCCTATTCCATCCATATGTGGTCAGCTATGCCTAATTTTTCTATTTTACAGTCTTAGATGGTTTTTTATTGCTTAGTTGATCTTAGCCATTTAGTGTATGAAAGCACATAACCTAAAACAGAAAATTGTCATGTTAATGTTTATGGTACAAGAATGTATGTACTTGCTCAATATTATTAAAATAATCATTAAGATTTCAGAAGAATTGATGACAACAATCACATTTAAATAAAGAATATTAAGATTGCTTGAAAAAAAATTACCTGACATTTGAGCAATAAATGCCTGAGGGAATAATATAATAATAATTAAATCTAACTTTTAATTGAAGGATAGAAATCATATAAATATGAGATTATGTAGCACAAATTTACTTCTAGTGAACATTTTTGCAAGAAAAATAACATTCAGAATAGGCTTTTGTTTAGCATCAAATGTTGAATGTAGACATGAAGCAAATTATCCACTGATCTTATATATCAGTTAGGAAAGATGTATTTTATGAGATGTATATGCACTTGTATCTTGTTTTGTTAATAATGCTTGCCTTAATTCCTGACCAATGCCAATCCCTTTTATCTTCATTTAAAGTGTACTGCATACAAGTAATGAAGTTTTCCCAAACAAATTCTAGGTTAAAAAAAATAGTGAAATTTGGTATTTAAATTATCAAATTTCATTTTCAAGTGTTCATTACTATGGTGATTTTTCATTCATTCATTGATCTGTGAATGACTTACTTTCTTGCATTAAGATCAGCATTCACCATACAAGATTGGACAAATTCTTCTTTGAGGAGTAGTGAGAGGAGGCAGCTATTTAAACAGACTACTGAAGTTAATATTATGTTGCATAAGCTTTCTTGAAGAACATCAATAGTGAATGAGCAATGTCTTGAACAGTTCACCTCATGAAATCTAGGTGAGGAATTTTGTCATGTACTCATTTCCTGTATATGCTTTCAGTATTTGCCATCATTAGTGAATGAAAGTTTTAATGTGTTTAATAAATTCTACCAGTGATGATATGGATTGTTATAAATATATACCAGTTCTCTCTCTCTCTCTCTCACTCACACACACACACCGTATTGTGTGCAAAAACTGAACAAAAATTAAAAGGTAAAAAAAGCAGGGCTGTATTATGCACAAATGTTTCTAAAAATTTTTTTACTCTGCTTAAAAACCTTATTCAAAATGGCAAGATTGCAGATACACTGTTTTATTCACAAGATATAGTTTTTATTTTGATTTTCTTTTTATATTTATAGTTTTCTCTCTTCATTCTTCATGAAAGACATTTTTTGTTTTTATAGTTTATATATAACAAAAATATGATAGATTAACACCATAAAATGTATTACCAGGTATGTTCAGTTAGCATCTTTCCCTTAAAATAAGTTTTGAAACAGAAATTAGAAGAAACATGGAATGACTAAACATCGAGTTCATTTCTGTTTAACATTGTGAAAAATAAAATATTCTAGTGAAATACATGTTCAACATTGAGATTTTAATGAATAATATGGTAAACTTTTATTGGAAAAAAAATTACATAGGTAAGACTGTTCTATAGGTTATTATTATATTCAAGGATCTATTTTAGTCTCAGTCTCTAGCTTAAAAAAAAAAAAAAAACATGGGCATCGTATTATACTTGTGTGTGTATATATATATATATATATATATATATATATATATATATATATAGTTAAACCTAGCGAGCCAGACAACCTACCATGGTTTCACCTAAGTGGATTGTCAGGGAAGCCAGCCTTCCCTGACAATCCGCTAAGGTGAAACCGTGGTAGGTTGTCTGGCTCTCTAAGTTTAACTAGGTCTGCTCTACTTATTGTATTGAGCACTTTATTTAGTTATTTTACGTACTCTTATCGGGGCTTTTTTCTTGGGGTTTGGACTTGCATGCTAGACGATTATTTTCGGCTAACATACATGTTCTTGGTTTTTCTTTTCTCTTCTCACCCCACCCCCGTATTGGTTTGATTTTTTGCAAATCAAGACACCGAAGGTTTCGCAATGAGTATAGTTCTTATACTTATAAGATTACTACTAATAATAATTAAGGGACAACCTTAAACTATAATTTATTTCCCCAAGAAAAATATATTTTCTGGGAAAATATGTTATAGTCATGAACCTTAAGGTTGTCTCTTTCTTAATTATTAATATTTGCTCTGGTCTTACATTTAGCTCTCTGGATTACATCATCTTTGGAATTATCCACACAGATTATCAAACCCTTCATTACCTTACTAAAATATATATATAATATATATATATATATATATATATATATATATATATATATATATATATATATATATATATATATATATATATGATAGAGAAATAAATAGATAGAATATGGTTTTATAAATACCACCTGAATTAGAAAAAATACCACAATTCTCTATGCAGGAAATAATTTGAGAGAATTCTGAAACTTAAATTCCTTCACCCTTTACTTCAAGTAATTTTTATAGATATGTCCCATGTAGAAAAATTTAAATTTACAAAACATCAAGCTGTTAATAGAGCTGTCAACACCTCATAAAAATATTCAACTTTTTGCTAAAAATGCTTTTCTATGATATTTCAGATTAAAAGTAATATCTATATTAAATCAAATTAATTAAACTTTAAATCACCTAATATTTGTCAAAGTTTCAGAAAAGTATATATACTTTTGAAATTTTTTTTTTCTTTTTTTTTTTTTTTTTACAAAGATAATTGTTATGCTGAGAGAATTGTAAATATGACTAAAATTAGCCATTTTTAGCAATAAAAAAAAACTCATACTAGTCAATTTAAATTTTGTTTTGAAATACCACATAGTATTTTGCTTGTTGGAAATATTAGCAATGCATACTTGCGACCAAAAACATCAGAAAAAGGGATTCCTGTGGGCTATAGTGGCTGAACAGGCCAGTATGAACCAGGAAGAAGATTGTGGTTTCAATTTTGTTTTTAGGCCTAATTTGGTTTACATTAGAAAGTATCCAAATGGAAAACAAGAGCCTTTTCATTCTGTAGAATAACACATTTGATTTAAAAGCATGTGAAATTTGTTTTGTCCATATGAAAATAACAATTATTACTATTATTCTCTGGTTGTTGATAACTAAGATTAAACACTCACATTTCTGCAATCACTGATGAGTTTGTTTACGTTGGCATAAATTGTGCATATATATAAGTAAATATTTATTACAAATTGAAACAAAATTTCAAATGAATTTTTTTTTAATTTTTTTAGTATTATCTATAACTCTTTGCTTTTAATTTTAAAACAAAGCAATAGAACAGCAGCAACAGTAATATAGCCAGCTGATAGCTGCTTACCTCCAACAAACACAAGAAAGCCCATTTTGTATGGTCTCCTCCTCTTGGTTTGCTTTAGCATGACTGAATATCAAACGGTCACACAGACAGTAATAATGTCACTTGTGTTAATATAAATTTACACATAAAATTAAACAAAATGAATAAAATTAGGTTACAAAGAGTGGAGAAATATTAGGAATGAAAGGTTTGGAGATATTAAATCTATTAAGACATGATCACTGAGACACTCTGGTGACAAACATTTTTATGGTGTTAAAGTTAGTGGTTACAGCTTAATGGTTTGCACACACACACACAACACACTCACAAACACACACACACACACACACACACACACACACAAACACACACACACACACAAACACACACACACACACAAACACACACACACACACACACACACACACACAAACACACACACACAACACAAACACACACACACACAAACACACACACACACACAAACACACACACACAAACACACACACACAAACACACACACACACATATATATATATATATATATATATACATACACGTACACCCAAATGTATGATTGGTGTATACAGAATAAATTCCAATCACCAACAATTACTACTCTTAAAAGAGTGCTCAATACAGAGAGCGAATATAAATATTTATTTAAAAATTATAACGTGTTGTAAACTCACTACAAAAATCGCCATTTTGTTTCAACACCTTAGGTGTCTTATCAAGTGATGATGTTGAATGTAGATTGTAGAATAAAGGTTTTAAAAGGTTCAAATCAACTAACCACCCCTCATAAGGGGAAACGCTGTTACATGAACTGAAATGACCAATCAAAATACAAGTATACGAGAATTCAAAAAACTTGACAACGAAGTAAGCTTATAATAACTATTAAATGCTTTAAAGTTAAGTTTATACTAAAATAGAATTTATTCTAACTAATAAGTATTAAATTGTACAATAAAATTTGAAATTAAAATTAAAAACTACCCATTTCAAAAATGTAAATTTAATCTATATTAAGTTTAAAATTTTAAAATTATTGAGGAAAAAAGAAAAAAATACATGTTATTCTATTCATTTTGTTTCTATTGAAATTATGTTGGAATAAACATTAAAATCACCTGCCCTTAACTTAATGACAACAAGGATACAAGTGTATACATTGGATTATCACATCTTGTGAAAGACAATACAATCAGATTATAATACATAAGCATGCAGACATATTTAGATATATACACACACTAAAGTGACAAGACAGGAAATATTTGCATGATCTTTTACAAAAAAATAAAAATAAAAAAATATTTAAACCACACATACACAATGAAATGTGCATGCAATTTACTATACACTGACACCAAAAAAGATATGTACATATACCCACATACATTGACATAGACATTCTGATATAACGCTCAAGAAATTTTCAAGATTGAAGGTGTTATTAAACGAATTCTAACCACATATTAAAATATAACTTATACTGGCCAATATACATAGACATATCATTATCATTGAAAGTTTTACAACCCCTATAATAAGTTAAATTTATAACAGTGTTTACAGTTAACTGTTTAGTTCATATTTTTGATTTAAGAGATGGGTCTTATTTTTAAATCTAATTATTTCAAATTTTTCAGTAAAACAAAGATAACATGGGGCATACAGGGAGTTACATGTCCGGGCTTTCCTGATTAATTTCCATTTAACAGTAGGTGTTTTATTCTTTTATTTTAGACTCCAAAAATACTTGGATAATGAATTCATGTACTTATAATTACTGTAATTTATTTTTATATATATATATAAAAACACAGTATAATGAACATTTTTGTTTTTTAAACAATCCTACTTAGGTTTACTGTCTAAAGATGAGATTTTGGATTAGTTATATATTTATCAACTTAAAAAAAGTGGAGAAAATGTGTTCCTCATGGCTCCATTGATTTTTTTTTTTTTTTTTTTAATAGGTCAATAATTTTAAGACTTGAAGAAAAATGTCATTGTAAGATCTGAGAAGTTTAGATTGAAAGCAGTTTAAGCCTTACCATGAGGTTTTCAATTAATTTCATGGTTGACGTTGAGTGGGCCACTTTACAACCTCACTAAATGTATAAATCACTATAAACAAAATACTTCAGATATGAACCCAACAAATTAGCCACAAAAAGTTAGTGTGGTTGTTTTGAAGTGAAAGACTAGAAAATTAAGGAATTGAAACATTTGAAGAAAATAAAAAATCTACTCTTTTAACTGACATTAAATTTAGTTGCAGTTTCAGGTTAATATAGGTTTGAATTAAAAATAATTTCTTTTTAATCATACCTCTATCTAGTGAATGAAATGTTTTATTATAAGCAAATCTTGTTAATATTGTTATAGGTTTTTTTTTTTTATACATCTTAATATATTTTGATGGTAGTTTGGGGAAGGAAAATAGTTTTCTCTAATAAAAAGAAAATCAAGCCTATTTGGTTTGAATTAACTTTTATTCATGATATTTGATTATAGAAAATTTGTATTACTCTCATAATTGATGTACAGATTTCTGTAATGAGCTTAAAGCCAGTTATTATTGAGGTATTTGTTTCCCAGCTGCTAGCTTCAAAATTAGCTCACAGTTTTTTTGTTTTTTTCATTTCACCCCAAGCAAGGCAATAAAGCCATTAAGATGCAAGGGGTAAAGTTCTATTTAAATGTTTGTTTATTGGTCTTGTATGGATAGAAGGAAATTTTTGTCATTCTTAATATTGTAATTTTTCCCTTCCTCATTTAAAAGTAAAAGGGGGGAAATATAAAGTATAAAAAGAAAACTTATTTGGCAGTGTAGCAAAAGATTTTTTTATGAACAAAGAAGTCAATTACCGTGTTTGAGAGCTTATAAGACATCCCCAGAAACCAGCCTTTCTCTTAGGAGAGGTTCAGGTTAATTTTAGCCTCAATGCTCACTACCATAGGCTATAATTTTACCTCAGATGGGCAATTCTGACTAGACTCAATTCCATAATGTTTATTCAAGCAAAGGACTAATAAAGCTGTGGGTGTGTTTGTTGTAATTTATTTTCAGCTGTACTGTTAACTTGCTTTTTATATACAGTAATGTTCTGTGATAGCTAAAGTGCTATTGCAATGCATTTGTAATGTACTGATAGCAGACTTTAAATGTTACACGCTTGGAGTAAAATCTGTTTTCTGAATATGTATCATATGTCTGTGTGTGTGTTTTGTACTATCAATTGTTTTTTTTCTTTTTTCTACATAGTGAGTGAAGATTACCAATTTAGTAATGGTCTGTAAATAAAGTTTGTTGATTCTTATGCCACACTGGTTTTCATTAACATTTAACGGAAATACATGTATGACTTTTTATATTATTCATATATACAAATTACTATTTATATAGGGACCTCCACTAAATTTTCGATACCTAGTTTAAAATTAATTTTTAAAAATGAAAATGCATTCTTGAAGATTTTATTTTAGCTTTAATTGAAAGCTAAATGATTAAATTTACTATTTCCAGTAAGTAAAATATTCTGGTGTATTTAAAATAAAAATTATATAGATTGGAATCTCAACTTTTCGGCCAATTTTTTTATTTCTTTTTTTTTTTTTTCTTTTTTTTTTTATAATTTTCTAAAAAGTGGCCATTTTCTTAATGCTAAGAAATTTGCAGACAAAACAAAATTATCAATTTTAAAAATCTTCCAAAAATATATATTTGTGACTCATTATTTGAGTAAAATTAGCAAATATAAAGTTAAATTAAACTGATTTGAAACAAATATTACTTATAGTATAAAAATATAGTATAAAAGCATTTCTTGACAACGGGTCCTCTTTATCTCATGTCTTTATTGACATTATCGACATCAGTAATATGTTATGAGGTGATGACAGCTAGTATGGTTGACCAGAATTGACATAAATTTACGAAATCTAAGTGAACGCATTTTTTGATTTTTAACTAATTAGTAATTTTTACAAATTAATATTTTCAGCAATTATCTAATATTTTATTGACTTTTAGTTAGGTTTGAAGATGTTTTATGAAAAAATAAAATTTAAAATAATATAAAATTTTCTTTGATTAATTTAAAAATTTAATAACCGACACAAAATACCATGATAGAAGTAAAAATCAATTTATGAAATGTTATGGTATTTGATTATTAATTGTTATCATGATGGTTATTTTATTATTAAATTTTAATAGTACTTTAAATTTAAAACTTACTTTTAAATTTTGAAGGGATGATTTGTAAAGATGTTAATGATGAAACAGAATTGAATAAGGAAAGTGACAGATGGCACTTAAATAACATGACCATTTTAACGATTATCTTATGTATAGCTTCCGATATGTAGAAATTGGGAATGCTCTATATACTAAAAATTATTTTTTAAAATTCTTTCAAAAATATATTAACTCAAACGATTGTTATGAGCTTTTCTATTTTTGATTTGTAAAATTACATTTCACTTAAAAATATCACCAAACTGCCACCTTGAAAGCAATGAAAAATTTTAAAACAATTTTGATATTATAAATTGTTTAATTAAAATTTAAAAAAAAAATGAAAACAATTCTTGTAAAAATGAATTATTCACTGAAAAAAATTTTCTTAAGATAATAGTGTCCTTAATAAATTTTTTTTTTTTTTCAAAGCAATTAAAAAGTTTTTTAATTAAATAATGTCATAGTTTTATTGCATTTTTTATTTTACAATTCAGAGCAGATTTTTGGTGAAAAGGCCAACTGTTTTACAAAAAAGTTCATGATTTTACTTCCTTCAAGGAATCCTGCTTTTAACTTTAAAAAAAAAAATTCCCTGCCCTAAAAACTGAATTTTTAAAATTTCATGAAATTCAGTAATTGGTTGGTAACATATGTGAAAAAGAAATATTTTTACAAAAAATATCTTTAAAAAAAAAAAAAATTTTTTTTAAAATTTCATTAATTTCTGAATGTCCTGAAATTCTGATTTTTTGCAAGAATTTCAAAATCAATGTGTTTTTCGCCAGAAAAAGTGCAAAAAAAAGAAAAAACCTTCATCTTTGGTCCACCGCTGACGTAAAAAAAAAAGATTTTTAACCAAAATTTTGATTGTGCTACAAAGGAGTAAAAAAATAAATTAATAATAAAAAATACTTGGGTCTTTCTTTTTAATAATAACATAAACACTTTAATGACAAAACTTTGTTTTTATTGAATTTCGGGCCTTTTTCATCATGCTATGCTGTTTTTTATGCAACTAAGTGGAGGTACCTGTATTTATATATTAGGCTTTCAATAACATGTAAATTTTATAAAATATTGAAGCAGAACTTTAATATCAATAATACTGCCATGGAATAAAAAAAAAATTCTTTTTTTTAGGCTTTATTCAGCAAAGAACTTAGCAAGACACATGACAGCAATTGATGTAGCCTTTCATTAGAAACTATGTCTATAGAACTGAGAAAGTGAGCAGAGAGCATATACTATCTTGTCACCCATAATGCTAGTAATCCCAAACTGAATAATAACTGGAAGTGGTATTATAATAAGTAACAAAATTATCACATTCTTCTCTGCAAAATTGACTGTTGTTGTAGAGAAAAAGAAGAAAAAGCTGTAAACTTATTGTAGCAATAGGTTTCGTCTGTCTCTTGTCTGCAACACTTGTAGCCAATTCACTGTTCAAACGAGAGTCTGTAGTAACAGTCCAACAGGAAACATAGTAATGACAAAATGGGGTCACAAATCCAACCTTTACTTCTCATCAGCAGAAACGCATAAAAAAATACACAATTTTGGCACAAGGCCTAAAGTGTGTGTGTGTGGGGGGGTGAGGCTGGGCTTCACTTACTATCTTATATGTAGCTAATCAGATTCATGACCCAATCACTCGTTACAATTTGCACATCCATCACAAGAACGCATCCATCATGATTCAATCCTCCATATACCATAATACTGCATACACTCAAGGAACCTACAAAAACACCTCATGACATAAAATATAATGTACATAATATAAAAATTTATAAATGATATGCTATGAACGGGGAGGGGATGAACCCATAAAACAAACTAAAATATAGAAACAAATGCAAAAAATAAAGATAATTGACATTATTTGGACCCATCCAACCCTCAAACAGGAGTGACCGCTGTATTCTTCCTTTAGACAAAATCAAGCTACAGGAATGGAAAAGGATAAAATAAAATACAGTCATAGTGAAAGAAAAATCATGAGCTAGTTGAGATGATAAAAAGGGAAGGGCTCCTCAGGAAACCTCACCGATGTGATTAGGAGACCTAAAAAAAAAAAAAAAAATCAAGGCTAGCTCCACTAATGTAAACCCACCTTTCACTGAAATCTGTTGAAATCAATCACTTTCTATCATTTCTAATCTTGATCTTGATCCGATGCTCAAAGAACTGGATTAGATCCTGATGAGAAAGACTGTTACCATGCAAGACATGTCGTCCAGGTCATCATTTGGGCCATGGACAGCAGCAATAGAAACACTATTCGTTTCACCCAGAATACGCGGACAGCATATTGTCACATGTATATGCGGGATCAATGAGCACAAGCTTTTCAGGACAGATTTCAGCCATCAACTTGCCAACATGGTCCAATAGGGGGCAGACCCAAGGACAATGGTAGGTGTGTGAAGGCATTTCCTCTAAGCCAAGATCACATCATTCACAGTCTGCAAATCCGCCAAACCCCATATGAAGGCCTTGTCATTGAGAGATAGCCTATTCTGAACCAGTCGCCAGGTAAGCAAAAACTCAGGGTTGCTGGGATAATCCAGTGCTGGTGCCTAAGAACAAGCCAAGCAAAACTTGTTTACCAACAAGCCAAGCCGGTTACATAGTGGATCCTTCATGCCCACTTTCACGATAGAAGACTTTTCTAGGCCGAGAAAAGTCACTGGACCAAAGAATGACCCTCAAAGACGATCGACACTCCAGAAGGAAATCTGATTGATCCTGGGGGTTATGATGGCATTTAGCCCCTTGGAAGGGGTGATAGTAAGGTGAGGGAACGCAGCCCACACAATCCCCACCAAAATCGAGCCCCCTGTCAATGCAGAGTGTAGGAAGGCCAGGCTCGAAGTGTGCTTGTGACTCTCCAAGTGTGGCATCCCTAATCCCAATTGATCGCCTAATGTTGCTTACAGAATGGAAGTACAGACAAGTGGTAAAGGACAAGAGTAAAGACTTAAGTGACACATGCCTCAGTCCTGCTTTTCACAGACAACCTCCTTCAGTGCCAAGTCTCGACCACCACACTGGCCTTTGCCTGTGCTTCTGACCAATTCTTCTCCAGCTGGAGGTTGGATCCAAACCACACTCCAAGAATGCAAACAGAACCATTGACCCCCTTCCAGGCATCTAACTGCTAGTTGGGCAACTAGTTCACCTCTTGTTCACCTGTACCACAGACAGCACTGGGGGAGGCTAATCTGCCAACAGAAGTCAGCTTTGAATATGGCAGACAGCAGCAAGGTAGCAATAATCAACCCTATCAAATGTACGGACCAGATGCAAGTTGCTCTGAATTGTTTTGCCCTTCACAGCACAAGTCTGCTCAGGTTCCAACAGTCTCGGCAACTGACTGCAAATGCCCCATTAGGATCTTGGTCAAAATCTTTAACTCTGTGTTTAGCAGAGTTATGAGCCTATAATCATCTAAATCCCACCTAACACCCTTGCCCTTTTACAACAAAGTTATCACACTCCTGAAAATCTGGTCGAGGACAGACCCCTGGTGGAACCAATTGTTGAACACAACAGTCAAAATTGGGACAAAAATTTGTGACGGCCTCAAGTACAATTTATAGGGCAAACCATCCAGACAGGGCAACTTGCCTCTGCCGACCTTCTTCAACGGCATGTTGACCTCGCCCTCTGTGATCTCTCCCTTGCAGCTAGCCACTTCAGTATAAATAAAAAGCTGAGGAAAGTCTACCAAATACCTGCAAAACTCTTTATCACAGAGACCAGGTTCCTTGGTAAACCGGTTCTCGAAATGCTACAAAAATGCCTCACACGTAGTCAGCCAACTCCAGAGACATCTTTTTTACAATGGGCATTCCTGTCACTAATATTTGTATATCTGGGAAAGCATCCTTTGCTTCATCCAAGTGGTAACACACTTTTAGCAATCTCCTAGTTTCCCTTATAAATGTAATGATGCCTGGGGCTTGGGGGAAATTACAGGGGTCCTCCAACTTTCCATCGACAAAGGTGAGTTTAAACAAGGGACCCAGGAGGGATCTTTTTTGGGTGGATAAGTCCTTTTCCAACTCTTTTCTGTTCACCTTACAAATCTCCTCCAGTTCGGCAAAATATTTCTTTCTCTTCTCTCTGGCAGGATGGGGTGGGGAAGAAGTGGATGTAGGAGGGGGTGAACCAAGGGATGATGTGGAGGAAGTGGGGGATGGAGCCCATGTCGGTGAAGGAGGAAGGCTCCTTGATCTGGGAATATTTATTTCGGATGGGGCAGCAGGGACAGATTGGGACCTAGCTCTTTCTATAAGCTTGTCCTTGCCTTTTTCAGCCCACTTCTCCTTTGTGTGTATATCCTCCTCTTGCTCGTCCCTCTTCAGTGGTGGGGGCATTTCATCTACCTCCATGTCTGTCTCAGCACACTGTTTCTTTTGTTTTTGCCTTTTTGGGGACTTTTGTTTCTTAGAGTAGCAGATTTTTGCTAACTACTTTTTCTATAATCTCTCTTCAGCAGATTGCACACAAAATACAAACTCGTTTTTCTCTTTCACTACATCAAAAAAAACTTCTGTTTTGTACCAGTGTGACGTCCTTGCCACAGCGCCAGCTGTGACGTCCTTGGTCGCAGCTGACGCTGCGACGTCCCTAAACACAGCCTTCGCTAGCTCCTCGCTGCTCCGTTCGGGTGTCGCCGCTCCACACGTGACATCCGCCTGTCGCGTCAGTCGTGTTGTCTCGTCCTGTGACGACCAACTGGCTTGGTATCGGTCGCGGCACCCAAATGTGACGTTCTAACCTTTTGGTGATTCGGATGGGAATCTGGTTAGATTCGATATCAGCCTTGTCGTTCCCAACTCTCTTCCAACGCCTGGTTACCAAAGTAACTGCATTGATCTCCAGTCTGCCTACCCACGTTGTGAATTGATCTTAGGCAGACGAAATCAATCAGTAGTTGGGGCCGTAATGCAAGCTGAGTTCAACGGGGTGACACCACACAAATATGCATAAAAGAAATAAAATGATAACTCAAAAGTTCAAGGTATCAAAAAAAAGGATAACAAACTTTATGTCTAGTTGCTGGATACATAGGACTGCGTCTATCTCCCGACCCGTTCTATGGATTGTGACACGTTGTTTTCCGTTAGGCGAGTTTTAACGCTTCAAGTTGTTTGCTCTTTAAGAAATTGGTTTTCGGTGTGTCTTCGGGCGAAAGTCGAAAAAAAAAAAAAAAAAAAAAACTTATTTTGGTGGTCTGGATCTAAGTCGCTCTTCAAAAATAATTGTTCTTGGATTGAAGATGAGTCCGGAATAGCGCGTGAATCTTTGGTCAGTCAGCTATCTTCAACTCAAGAACTGGAACTTAACTGGGAACTGTTCTGAACTGGAACTCAACTGGAACTCAACTGATTTCTGCTCGCTGCGACTTTTGCTTATATGGGCGCCGACCAAAACCGGGGTGGGTTTGTCCACGCTGGGGGTTCCTCGATAATTCTAAATACATATCCACCTCTTTTATTTCTGGTTAGGAATTTTCCACTTTTTTCCATTTTTGGGAGCCTTCTCTTACTCCCACCTTCTCACCATACTTCAGAGGGGCGTGAACTGCCCTCCCCACTTCTTCATAGCAACTTCTCATACCCATCCTCTAGATGGGCGGTGACAGCTTCCTCCTTGCATCACATGATCTTGGCCAATGATGTCCATCCGGGCATGTACGAATCCGCGGGCTTTGTTTCAGGAAAAAAAAATATCTTCTTAACTAAAAAAAAAAAATTATCTTTTTTTTTTCCTTTTCTTCCTTTTAATCGTAGTTATCATTTTCTCTGGCCACCAACAGAACAATACGACCAATGGTGGTCATAACTCTTGTTCTCACCTGGACTTCGTCAGTCAGATTATCGCTAATTATCAGAATGGGTGGTCTTTTAACACGGCCAAGACGTCGCCTCAAGAAAAAAAGAAAAAAAACATTTCTATGGTTTCCATTCATTTTTTTTGGTACACATTTCTGATAAAGTTTTATTATGCAGGCTAAAGATGTTCTGTCGAAAGAAAACGGTCAGTGGACACATCGTGTGCGGCTTTTTAATTTTTCATATCTATCCAAAGCCCTGTAGTTTCACCTGTTTTTTGTCAATTATCAAAAATAACATTTTCAATTGGATTTTTCTTTGGCTAGTCGGTCTGAGGTTTGCTTAATCAGATGCTTTCCCGCACCAGCGGTTTGTTTATGTATCCCAGATAACACAAGCCCGTCGCCAGAACACATCTGATTCCTTTATCCACTCAGAATTTTTCTACCATTGTAATGACACTCTTTCGCCATTTGTTACTTATCAAAATATCCTTTATCCATTGTCTCTTAGCCGTGGTGTTTTGCTTATCATCCACGCTTTGGGTCTTCGCCTCTCCTTTCCTTTCCTTTTCTTTCTTTTCTTTTTCTTCCTTGGTAAATGGTGCCACACTGGTAACAAATAAGCCAAGTACAGCAATGCATTGTTTAATCAAGGTTCAGAAAACTGGCTTGTATACATGATCAGATCAGTGTAATGGAACCTGGTTTTCAGGACAATGAGTTTCAGTTGTGTGAACAATCAATGGTTCCCTCACAAGTGGAATATACAAAAATTCACTAAAAAGAGCATCCCCTGATGAAAAAAAAAAAATTTAAACTTGATTAAAACTTTTTTTGTCTAAATGCTTGTCATTAAGAGGAAAGAACAAGTTATTGTTTGAGTATTTTTCTAGCACGTCTGAAATTTTAGCTAAAAATCCTGTTTAAAAAAACAGGATTTTTTTTTCTTTTTTTTTTTCCTCCTTTTTTGAGTCATCAAAATTTATGTAAAATCAATCATTGGCCATTATTGACAGTTTTGTAAACGATAGTGAGATTCTCCGTTTAAAAATCTTGTAAAATTATACTTTTTTCAAAAGTTATTTTTTAAAAATTAGAAAATTTAAAGTATACTTAATGTAACTTGAAAGAAACATTACTCCCTTTTTTAGAAGAAAAATTTTTAAGAGACGTGTCCAACTGTGGTGATTGGTTTCGGGAGGTGTGAATTGACTTACATCAATGTATAGACAGCTTACATCGGGAATTTATCAGATGGTAAGACAAGTGACAAAATTTGTGCTAATTTTAAATGAACCTGGTTAGTAGAAAAAAATAAAAATAAAAAAAAAAAATACACTTTTCAAAAATTTTTATTTGAGGGAGAATTCTGGAATAACATTTAAATTACAAAGAATACATTTAGAATTCAAATTTTATAACAGACAAAAGAGTAACATAATTGTTATGTACACCTCTTATAAAATTTTATGGTATTTTTAAGTTTTATATTGTCTCATTTATGAAATGAGATTTAATTTTTTTAAGAAAAATTTTGTGACATGTACTAACTGTACAAAAGTATAATAAAAATGAATGATTCCTGGCAATCAGGGGAAATAGCTGACAGCAACACAGCATTTTTTTTGGAAGAAATCCATTGCTTCAATGATTTTTTGTCAGATGATTTTAATACTTTTTTTTTTTTTTTTTTTAGCATAATAAAAAATTATTTTAAAAATAGATTCATGTAACAGATTGTAGTAAGCTTTCTAATTTATGATCTGTAAAAATAGACCTTTCTAATAAGCGCATTTCTAGAGTCATTCAGTCTCAAACTTAATTTAAAACATCAAGTTTTTCACATTTTTCATTTAAAATTGAAAAAAAAGAAAAAAAACAATTCTTGTAAAAATTCATTTTTCATCGAAAAAAAATTTTGGCTTCAAACAAAAACGTCCTTAATATATATTTATAAAACCCATTAAAAGCTTTTTTTTTTTTTTAATTAAATAATGTCTTAGGTTTATTGTATTTCACAATTCAGAGCTAAAGTTTGGGTATCTTCATATAATTCTTCACAAAAAAAATTTGATTTACATTCTTCAAGGTCTTCTGTATTTAATTAAAAAAATTACAGACACTCAATTTCGAGTTTTCAAGTTTTCATAAAACCTTAAGTGGGGGGAGGAGTAACAGATGTAAAAAAAAAAAAAAAAAAAAAAATTTTTTTTACCATTCATTTCTAAAAGGAAACATTTCTAAAATAAATTCATTCATTAAGTTCTGAAAATTTCATTAAAATTCAACAATTACTTGATTTTTACAAGAATTTCCACCTTAATGCGTTTTCAACTGAAAAAAGGTGCTAAAATAACCCTAATGCTAAATATTACGTCAATCTCTGACCCTAAAAAAAGAAAAAAAATTCTCAACCAAAATTTCAAACATGCTAAAAAGGAATAAAAATTTTAAAAAAATACATTGATCTCTCCTCTTATTAATAACATAAACATTTTTGCTATAAAATTTTGTTTTTAAGTTTGGGGCCTTTTTCATCAGGGTATGCCACTTTTTTAGCGAAAATATGGACATTCCTAAGCTTCTCTCTGGCCTTCTTCAGGTGGTTGGAATTTCAAACTGAACCCTTTATTTCGATCACTGGGGTAGACTGTTCTAGTACCACGTGCCATGTTTGATGGATGTCAGTTATCAGTTATTTCCTGCTAATTTTCCCTCTGAAAGTTCTCCACTGCCTTAACCAGGTATTGAACTCACACTCTTTGGGTCTGTCACTGGATCTAACCAACACCTTTATCCACTGTGCCATGTGTCCTTGAGGAACTAGAACACTGGAAGAGAACAGTCTACCCCAGTGATCGAAATAAAATGTTTAGTTTGAAATTCCAACCACCTGAAGAAGGCCGGAGCGTACTACTTCAAACGTTGTGACAAATATGGTGACAAAGATGAGGACAATAGTCCGACTAATGTAAATACTGTACATAATACCTCATCTCAGAAATATAGACAGATTCCTAAGCTTCATTCTGCACTGTACTCTAGTCAGAATACTCATCATGACTGATATTAATATCTGATACATTCAGGTGGTTATGAGCTGGGTCCTGAATTTCAAACAGGTTATTTTGTAAATGACTTGCTGGGGCTAAATATAGGAATGACATTTTTATCTCCTTTCTATTATGAAGACAAATGTGGGCATAAAATTTTCCTCAAGGAATTCTCCTTTAACAGCTGTATCCTACTTTCTTACATGATGCCTCAAAAGTAAAGACAGTCCTGTTGAAATAGAGCATCTATTTCATCAATGTTGAAGATTAAATAATTAATGTGGAGTAGATATTAGGAGTTAACAGTTGTGTGGTGTGTGTGTGTGTGTGTGTGTGTGTGTGTGTGTGTGTGTGCATTGAATACAATAAATCTTGACATGAAAGAAGTATGCTTGTATGATTGCAGACATGTCAAAAATAACAATAACTGACTGAAGCAGTGAATCACTGATACCTTCTACTTGAACATCTAAAAGGAAAGAGCATTTGTTTATTATTGTAATTTAGTTGATGGCAAACAATTTTTATATCACCTCCGAGTCTGTAAAATGGTACAGATTCCTTGTTCAAATATAATATGCCAGGTCAGTCAAACTGATTTGCACTCAGTACAAGTTTTCCAAGATTGAATATTTTATCCTCAACAGAGAAAAATTGACATTATTTACATTGTTCAGACTGTTGTCCTCATCTTTGTCATATTCAAAATGTTTCGTCCATTATGCACTCCAACCTTCTTCAGCTGATTGGAATTTCAAACTGAACCTTTTATTTCATCCACTTCAATAGAGTGTTCTAGTTCCACGTGCCATGCCTCTTCCAGATATGTTATCTCCTTTAACTCAACTCTCCAAGTTTTTGTTCACCACTGCAGTAGCCAGGTATTGAACTTGCAACTCTTTAGGTCAAGTCATTGGATGCACCCAACACTTTTCTCCATTGGGCCATGTGTCCTTGAGGACACTCTAACCTGGTGGATGAAATAAAATGTTTAGTTTGAAATTCCAATCACCTGAAGAAGGCCGGAGCATACAATGGCCAAAATGTTGTGACTATGACAATAAAGATGAGGACAACAGTTCGAACAATGTAAATGTAAATTACAATGCCTCATCTCAGAAATATACATGGATAGAGAATGTTGAGTTTCTGTTTGCACAAACTACTTCAAACACGGACCTTGAACCATCACAATCAAACCCTCAGTCACAACAAAATGCCTGACTGTTGTGAATTCAGCACAAATCATACCATGATTGTGTTAACCCATCTAGAATGTCCACAAACTCGGGACTTTACCTTGTGTTCTGCTTAAGTATAATAGTCATTTGAGGGATATTGCCAAATGCTTGTTGGCTATTTCTGCTGCCTGCCACAATGCATGCATGTTAAATGCAGCTATTTTCCCTTCCTATATTTTCTTTTTCTGACAAATTACAACATTCCCATGGTACCCCAATGTTAAAGAGTGCAATTTAACTAAGACATGAGCAAGGCTAATCCACCATTTCTGTATTTTATTCTTAATTTTGCTAGTCTATTTAGAATCAATCATAAATGCCATTGATTCCTGATCAGTGAAAAGTAGAATCTGGCATCTAGTTATGTAGCTTCGTCACTAGTACTAAACCTCCACTGTAACATCTATCATTGCCTTGACTTTTGCTGATTGTTTTGTTTGTTGGCATTTAATGTCTATCAATTTGATTTAAGGTGGCAGCAATAGCAAGATCAGATATATCCATTTTTACAACAGATAATTGTTTTATTGCATTTTCTCTGTTTCCAAGCATTCAAATACCTTTTCATCCATCTTGAGTGGAGAAAACATCTCACAATATTCTCTGAGTAATTGGCAATCCAGTGAGAATAATATGTGAACATACCTATAGCATCACTTGGTGAAATCATAACCTGAGGAGGTGGAAAATCTTTTAGTGGAATAAAGTCTTTTAGAATCAGGTTTAATTTTACCCTCAGAAATAGTATGATTCAGCTTTTTTCATTTAAAAATCATAAGAATGTACAACATTTGACCCATTAGCAAAAGAAATTACTACAATTTTACCTTTTCAAACCAAGTGCACAGCAATCGACGCGTGTATTCTATGTGTGAAAAAAAAAAAAAAAAAAAAAAAAGGGCACATATTCCACATGACATGCTGAAGATGGAATATTTGAATTAAAAAAAAAAAGAAAAAAAGTCCGTCGCAGGAGTCACTATAAAAGTATTTTGATATGCAAAATACTGAACATCCTCTCCCAGCTGTCGACGAATGGAAAAAATGCTCAGCCAATAAAAGCAGTTGGTGTTCTCGAATCGGGGAGAAAAAAGTCGGCTATTTTGGTTGCCACGTGTGTTGGAGAGTGAGTTAATTTTCTAACTGGTTTTGTGCATTGTGATTTGTGAAATAGTACTTGCGAATCAAGTTTTCGGCATTTTCATTCTGTCTCCGATGTTCGAGTCTGAACTTAGTGATTTATTTTCTGTGACGTGGAAATAATCTGCGGCAAACATTTCCTTTCCAATCCCAGATTGCTTACAAGCTATTTTGGCACTGACGAACAAGACATTTGACATCAAGTTGATACCAGAGTTTGATGGTTCAGTGACACTGAATGGATTGAGAAGGCAGAACTTGTGACTTGTGTGGAATTAAAAAGGTTGAACATGTTCTTCCTTTGAGGTTGACGGGCGGAGCATTTGCTGTTTACCAGCAGTTAAACCCAGAACAAAAATCAGATGTCAAGCAGATAAAACGAGCCCTGAAGATTGCCTTTGCACCGGATTGTTTCTTGGCTTACGAGCAATTCGCGGAAAACCAACTGCACCCAGACGAGTCTGTCGATGTGTTTCTAGCTGACTTGAAAAAGCTAGCTGGTCTATTTGGCGAGATATCAGAGCAAAGATTAGCATGTGGGTTCATAGCAGGGTTACCAGCGCACGTCAAGCAACTACTGTGCGCATCTTCCAAGATGGAAGACATGAATACAAACCAACTGTTAGACTGAGCTTGGGCCATAATGAAAGATCAATTGCAACTGAGGAAATGGTTGCGGCTACCATTTCACCAGGCAGAGCTGATAAACATCCAAATGTTAAATGTCGGGAGAGTATGCGATGTTATCAATGCTCTTGGTGGAATCACCTTGCCAGGGACTGCCCAGTTCGATGCGTTGCTTCCGGTGTCAAGAAGTAGGCCACATTGCTTCATTGTGTCCAGGGAAAAGAAGGGGACAAGACGTCAGTGCCGGTCTCTTCCATAAGTGAGTTATGAATGAAGAGCTACACTCATGAGTAAGTCAATCCTGGCGGGTGATGGAGGTGAACGTACTCACCGTAAACGGAAATACTCTCAAATGTTGCAGAGTTGGAAGTATTAAGCTTGACGGGTACAACGCAAACCCCCTCGAAATCGATGTCTTGGTAGTGGATGGAGAGCTACTGGGTTTTGACTTGTTGCTTGGATTCAACGCCATTTAAAAAATTGGGCGGACTCCAAATAACACAGTGTGGCAATGTACGGTTTCCCAAGCATGGGATAGTCTGTTACACCACTATTAAAATAGAAGAACCTGATTTCTGTGCCAAAATTAACCCAAACCTGAAGATATGGGTCGCATCATGGAAGTGGTCTGATGGTCGATCACCGGAGAGTTTGAGAAATCGGATGCCCGAGTACCCAATACCAACGGGAGTCAACGAGGAATACAAGCTGCAGACCTGGCTTGATAACAGTTGGTTGCAGCCTTATCCTGAAAATGAACTCTGTCTTCCAAAGGTTTAATTCTGTTGATGGCGGTGGTGCAGAAAAACAAAAATAAAGTGCAGCCAGTATTAGACTATCGAGAGCTGAATGAATGTCTCGACGCACACGCAGCCAATGTTAACATGTGCGCACAGAAACTGAGGGAGTGGCGTAATAAAGGACCGGATGTCGCTATCCTTGACCTACGGCAGGCCTATTTACAAGTACATATCTATAAGTCACTTTGGCCCTTTCAAACTGTAATCTTCACGGGGCGAAGATATTGCTTGACCCAAATGGGTTTCGGGTTGAATGTTGCACCAGCCATAATGAAGGCCATTGTGGATGCCGCGTTGGCAAAAGACGAGTCAGTTCGACAGGCAACGTCATCATATATTGATGACATTTATGTTGAGAGCATGATTTCAGCAGCTTGCGTGAAAGAGCACTTGGCTGCGTTTGGTTTGACCTGCAAGGATCCGGAGTGGTTACAGGACGGCACACATGTGCTGGGTATGCATATCGCGGAAGATAACATGCTTAAGTGAATATGTGAAAATGGCATTCCATCAGTTCCTGAGGTCCTGACATGACATAACGTCTTCGTAAATAGCGACTAACCTCGTCAAACTAAGTGACAGCTCGTCGCGTATATTCTATGACAGAAAATGTGGTGAAAAAGAAAATTACTTACCAAACAAAAAGGCACATATTCCGCATGACATGCTGAAGATGGAATATTTGAATTAAAAAACAAGTCCATCGCAGGAGTCGCTATAAAAGTATTTTGATATGCAAAATACTGAACATCCTCTCCCAGCTGTCGACGAATGGAAAAAATGCTCAGCCAATAAAAACAGTTGGTGTTCTCGAATCGGGGAGAAAAAAGTCGGCTATTTTGGTTGCCACGTGTGTTGGAGAGTGAGTTAATTTTCTAACTGGTTTTGTGCATTGTGATTTGTGAAATAGTACTTGCGAATCAAGTTTTCGGCATTTTCATTCTGTCCCCGATGTTCGAGTCTGAACTTAGTGATTTATTCTGTGACGTGGAAATAACCTGCGGCAAACATTTCCTTTGCAATCCCAGATCGCTTACAGATAGGTCAGGTTAAACCTCAGTGAAAGCAGAGAAACTGTATTAGTTCCTCAAAATGGAATCTGGCTAAATTTATAGAGCCAACCACAAGCTTCAAAAGCAGTGTAAAGCTTGTCTTCAAGTATCCAGACTATCAAACTTTTTTTCATAGATATCTTTCAAGTCAGTTGTATGAGAGAATTGATATTGTACTACAGTGTTTGCCATTTCATTGATCTTTGGTAGGGGTGGGGGGTAAGCATCAAAGTGAAATGGTTTAGTCTAAAAGTAATCACCTATCATTTTCCTGTGTTGCCCATTAGTTGTCATGATAATTTTAGCTTGCCAAGAGGAAGTGCTTGGCTCAATTATCTCTCCTACAAGTAAGTAGCCTCTTCACTTCAGTTGCAATAAAGTGTTTATCTAGAGAACTATATTTCCCTGATTTGGTAGCTACAGTCATTGATAAGCTTAGCAAAACATCAAGAAGGGGAAACGGAAAAGGTAACCAATCCACACACACTTTGTGGTAGTTTCTCCCCACAGAAATTTGCATATGTTCTCTATTGTTGTTTCATGAAGTCCTGTCCAATAACATCTATATATAGATCAGACAGCATAAAGAGCCAAACATTCTGGGGTTGATATCACTTTGGGTCTATATTTACCAAACAATAGCTTTAGATCTCAATGAAGCTGAGGCTATAATACAGTATTAGAACTTTGTGTGTGCACACAAATGTTGCCACCAAACAAAGAATTGACATAGAAAGCTCTCTGCACAATCCATATCCATAGTGCTCAGAACGTTTTTCCTATTTAGTTTTATCAAGGTAGCAGCAGTAAATTCTCTACAATAGTTGCCTTCAGAGTAAGATTCCCAGGCCTTGCTGACTGATATACCTTTGTCAAATGCCTAACTTTTTTTTTTTTTTTTTTTTGACATCTCTACTTATATATATATATGTGTGTGTGTGTGTATGTTTCGTTAAAGACAGCAGACAAGGTACTACAATTAATTCATGGCTCACAAAAACCTCCTACAGTTCAGATTTACTCCTTTTGGTTACAAATACTTGTAATAGATGGGCTTGATTAAGTATCCAATCTAGTTATCAAGCATAACAAGTTTGCAATTTTAAGGAATTTATATCAAAATTAGAAGTACTGAATATAAAATATATAAAATTATCCAAATGGTAAAATAAAAATCTCCATAATTTTATTGGCCTCGTAAGTGTATGAACATTTTGTGCAGTCTAATCCACCCTAATTAGTATTCTAATCTACCCCCGCCAAAAAAAGAAATGAAATGGAGAACATTTGTTCCACATAACTCTCACTTCAAATTTGGAGGTAAACCATGGATTCTTTTCTGAAAGAATATTTCAGAAGCCTTGATAATTTAGTTATTCAAAGAGTAGACCAAGTGGGAATTGGCGAACACTGCGCAGTGTGAGTACAGCAGTACTACCTGACATAACTAATATTTTTATATAGGGGTCATATTTGTTGTGTAACAGGTAAATTTGAACAATTGTTACTGTGTTTTGGAAATTCTATCGGTCACTTAACTGCTACATATAGTAATTCACCAGTGATAGTTTTGAGATAGAATAGTTTCCAGTAAATAACATTTTGTATGCTAAATGATCACAGCCAAAATTACACTGGTTTTTGTGACCCGATACTTTGTTTTTTTCCCCTACTAAATTTTTGATACAAGGCCCGAGAGCAACTCAAGGCAGAGAGTTGCTAAAGGAGATTGTCGTATAAACATGGAAGGGGAAGTTTTTCTTTTTTCTTTTATTTCTATTTTCTTTCATTTTTCTCTATTTTCTTTCCATTTTTTTTTTTTTTTTTCTATTTTTTTTTTTTTTTTTTTTTTTTTTTTTTTTCTCTATTTTTTTTCTCTATTTTTTTTTTTCTCTATTTTCTTTTTTTTTTTTTTCTCTCTTTTTTCTGTTTTTCTTTTCTCTTTTTCTCTCTTTTTTCTGTTTTTTCTCTTTTTCTCTTTTTCTCTCTCTTTTCTCTGTTTTCTCTTTTTTCTCTGTTTTCTCTTTTTTCTCTGTTTTCTCTCTTTTTTCTGTTTTCTCTTTTTTTTTTCTCTCTTTTTCTCTGTTTTCTCTCTTTTTTCTCTTTTTTTTCTCTATTTTCTTTTTTTCTCTATTTTCTTTTTTTTCTCTGTTTTCTCTCTCTTTTTCTCTGTTTTCTCTCTCTTTTTCTCTGTTTTCTCTCTCTTTTTCTCTGTTTTCTCTCTCTTTTTCTCTGTTTTCTCTCTCTTTTTCTCTGTTTTCTCTCTCTTTTTCTCTGTTTTCTCTCTCTTTTTCTCTCTTTTTTCTGTTTTTTTCTCTCTTTTTTCTCTGTTTTCTCTCTTTTTTCTCTTTTTTCTCTTTTCTCTCTTTTCTTCTTTTTCTCTTTTTTCTCTCTTTTCTCTTTTCTCTCTCTTTTCTCTTTTTCTCTGTTTTCTCTCTCTTTTTCTCTGTTTTCTCTCTCTTTTTCTCTGTTTTCTCCTGGGGTTTGTTTAAACCCCAATAGTCTCTCAAGGCATGTAGCACATCCATTCATCCTAAGTGGTGATAGTTCAGGGTCCAATTGGCAATGATAGAAGATAAGTAGTTTGTTTTTTGAAGCATTGAATGTAACCAGCTTGCTTTTTTTCCCCATTGTGATATTAGAGCTAGATTGGATAAGAGATCAGCCAATCTCTGTTCATCATGAGTTTTAGAGGTGCATCCATATAGGGTATAGCGTATCATTAAAATATATATTCACAAATGATCAAAGTAGGTGCAGATCATGAGGATATGTACAAAAGTAATGGTTGACGAGACTTGAGATTAAGATTGTAGTGTTTGGGAGTCTGTTTTATAAAATAGTATAGCTCAACACTGTTTGATAGAACTTCCTTCCAACCAATAGTGTATGATGGGGCTGAACAAGTGGAACAAGGGAATGGAGCTTATGATCTGGTTAAGTTTCAGTTGTGATCCATTTTCATAATTGTTCAGTGTTTTGAATTCACTTTTCTGGAATTTTGTGTTACCAATGTTCTTCTTGTGAATGCCTGGTTGATTTGGCTAAAACGGATTCTTGGTTGAAATAAATATTTCTCCCCTTTAATATAGGTGCTTACAACTATATCATGTTGAAACACTGGTTCCCATGAATTTTGGGATTTGATTGAACAAAGAATCTTTCAGCACCTTGTTAGTAAGTTGTTACATCTGAAATGTAAATTTATGCTATTAGTAAGTTGTTAGGAATATGCACCTTACTTTTTTGGAAATCATGTCTTTAAAGAAATACAACCCCCAAAAAGTGTTCTTTCTATGAAGGATTTTCGCTATGAAGCTTCACTGAAGTAATTCCTGGAAAAAAAAAAAAAAAAAAAGAGAAAAGCCATGAGAAACCAGTTGCTTTGTTCTTCAATAACAAAACCTTCATCTTTTATAAATTCATGTAATTTTGTCTGTCTCCCCCTCCTTTACATTAGAACAAAAAAGATCAGACTGTACTGTTAACATGAATTATTTTGCTATCATCAGTTTTTCATATGTATTACTAACAAATGGCATTTACAACATAAATAGTAACATTTAATTTACATAATTTTTAAAAGCATATTTTAATAAATATTCATTTGTGTTTATTTTTTTTATTCAAATTTTGAAAATTGCCATATATAAGCAATGTTTAATTTGTATTTTTATAGAATTTATATTTGCCTTGTCAATATTTAGTTGTAAGTTAAAAAAAATTTACAACGTTTTTTTATTTATTCATTATGTAGCATATTTGAAAGCCTTAAGAAAAATTTAGAAGCTTGAACAATTGGTTCCCCTTGCATATAAAGTTCTATCAGTGTTTAAAATTTTTTTCTCTTTTGAGTTTGACGCAAACAAATTTCATTTTTGGACAAGATAGTTGTGAAGTGAGTAGGAACTGTCTGACAAATAGAATTGACAAAGTTTGCAAGAGAAAGAAAAAGCAAAAAACAGGGTCAAAAAGCAATCAATATATGCAAAGAAAATTAACAGTAATAAGCCAAAGCAACAGTAATATGGCAAAAAGTTCACGAACTAAGAATTGGGTTTGACACACAAAAACAAGTTCAGATAAGCAAACATCGCATTCTGACTTCAAGATAAGACAGACTGACCCAGATGAAACTGAGAACCAGCCCATTTTATTGGCTAGGAAAAAATCTTGGCATGCATTTGTGTGTCCGCTTATAAATTGGAGAGGGGAAAGTTTTTGCAGTCATTTCAACTTGATTAGAATCAACAATGGTTGCTAATAATGAAGCATGTATGTATTAGAATCCCAAAGAATGAAAATTAGGGATAGTCAGATTGTATCCCTTTGTCAAATAGAGCATTCATAATTTATACTTCCAACTTCATAGAAATAAAAGGGGGAAACAAAACGTCTGTGATTAATCAAATATTCAAGTGTGTCCATGAAAACTTGAATCTTACTATGAAATTTAGGCAGTAGGAACTTTTGTAATTTCTGATTTTTAAATTGGAGACCTGTTAAATTTTTGTACTTATTGCATTATCAAAGAGGGGCTAAGATCAGATTGATGTTTTTTTTTAACTACTAGCATAATACCCATCAAAAACAACTTACATATTGATTGGCATTACTGCCCACCACTTCTGTCTTGTCTAGGTTAAGTATAGTATATTTTTCCTATACATACGCACATATTTTTTATATTTATGAATTACATGTACATGTGTTTTTAAGGTATAGAATGTAAACTTTTATTAGTAATTGAGGATTTGAAATAGCTCGGAATATATGCACATATAACAAATTTGATAAGAGAAAATATTTGTATTTTTTTTTTTTTTTTTTAGTTCATGTGAACAATTTAAGAACTTAGATATTTGAACAAACATGAAAAAATACACCTTTAAAATTTAACTACTGAATGGTCATTATTATAGCATTGGAAAACTGGTCATCATAAAGCGAGTAAAAAAATTTTTCAATTGTTTAAGGTAATTCTGATGTTTTTTTTTTTTTTTTTTTACATCAATCCTCATTAAGTCCACTGTATACTGAAATGATCAAATTGCAAGGGTCAGTTAGAAAGTAATGCATGTCTCTTTACAATTGATTTAACAGCAGAAATGCACAATGCATAATAAAATGAGCACAAGCCTCTAGATTCCAAATATAGTCCTTGATATAGTCTCCTCCCTTCCCAATCATGATATTCTCTCTTTGAATAAAGGCATGTATACTTGTCTCATAGAAGCTTTTTGGCTGTTTAATCATGTGATAGAGGGCATGGTGGCATCATAGATAGTGGCTCTGATTGAGGAATTGGAGAGTTAAGTTTGTTACATTCACTTATGTGCAAATATCCTTGCACAGACTGGTTCCTATAGCCTTGAGTGGCAACTGGTCTAGGAGAAGGACAAATCTATGGGTTAAATAGCCTCACCAATTCACAATTGGCCAAGTGTGGCAAGTTGGGCTACACCTCTGAATACCTGGTCAATCAAGCAGGAGTTCTTCCAAGGAGCAAGAAGGCTCTGGATCTGTTCTAGTGAGATTGCTTTCATACCTGATACCTTTTGTTTTTAGTTACCTTTCACATCATCATTAGAAAACAAGTTTTCTGAATTCTTCCTTCTGGCAACCTAAATAGATGTAAGTTCCAGTTCAGGAATGTAGGTTATGCACGGACCTTTTGGTAGTCAAGAGACTGCTTTAAACTGTATGGATAACCATATACTACCTGGGTACTTTCAGTTTTGCAATAGTAATGCCTCAGGCAACTATAATAAGAGTATCAGCCTGTTTGGTCTTATTCATAATATCAATTGGCTTGCTATTGCAAGGATTATCACCAAAAATCATTCTTCTTTCTCTTTAGAATTGCCATTAACTCTACTAACCCATCTTTTTACTGTCAGTAAAAAGATGGATTAGTAGAGTTTATGTCAACAAAGATATTCCACAATCAAATTAGCCCAACTTAATTCAGTTTTGATTTTATTTCTTTGTAATAAATAAATAAATAAGAAGGATATGTAATCTCTTGTCAATTATTTAACTTTATATGAGAATATATTAAGCCAGTTTGATAAAAGATGGTTTTGCTCACTGCATTTCTTGTATAAATAAGAATAAATTTATTATGTACCACAGTATTTTTCTGCAAAATTGCAGATTTGCAATTGGTCTTTAGTTTTTCCAAGAATTCTCTTTGCATGATTATATATAACTTAAGTGTTAATTTATTATAATTAAAACAATTTAAATGTTTAATGTATCATAAGATACATTTTTGCATTTGATTAACTACAATAAAACTTAAATTGCTGTCTAACCTCTTTTCCTTCCCACTAACTATTTCTGGAGTATACCATTCAGATTGAATGCTGAAACTTTGGAAAATAAATTCATTGTTTAAAAAAAAAAAATGTTTTGTTAGTACAGAAAAGGATTACTACTAAGTAGAGGAGGAGTAAAGTTGGTGAGCAGCAATAAAGAAAAACCTTGACTATTTATATTTGGCTCAAATGTAGTTGTTGCTAAAATACAACAGCAATTAATGTTTCATTGCCCCCACTACAAGAAATTTGTGTTCCGCTTTGTAATCATTAGGTGAATGTAAGGTTTCACATATTTGACATATTATACCAGTGATATCACAGTTTACATAAATGGTGTAAAACACATGGTTATATATATATATATATATATATATATATATATATATATATATGCACATATGTTTTTTTCATTGAATATGGTGGACTAGGATATTTTTTTGTTTTCCTTTTATTCAGTTTTTCTAAGGTTCTTAAATTTTACTTTTTATGGGGACTAAAAGTCTAGAAACTGTTGTGATTATTTGATATTTTTTTTTCACTAATTAAATGTCGTATATTAACAGTATCATTTATATATTTATGTAAACAAGAGCTAATCCTTTGAAATTGTGCAAATTTCCAACATCCTTCTGCTCTTTATTTGAACAATTATTGTTGATATTGCTTACATGACAAGATTGGTTGACAGCAATTGAGTTTAGTGGTGTTAATTAAAATGCTTTTTTTTTTTTTTTAGCTTTCTCTTTTTGTCACATGTATCAACTTCAAGTTTTTTACTGATAATTCACCTTACATTTACCCTGATTTTTATTACTGCTCGAAAATTTTGAAGTCATCCTCAAATGTCGAAAAAATGATAGATCTTCTATTAATATCAAAGTATCAATTTTTTTTATTTTTTTTTTTTATAATTCTTTCAGCCTTCCATCAGCATGACTTATGCTAACCTCCAGGAAAGTGACTCATTGCACCATTTTGAACTAATGTCCTCTGCTGACATGAAGTGGAAAAATTATACTAAATCAATTACTAGGTCTGCTGTTTGGAAAATTGGTTCAATGTGTCATTGTAGACAATTCATCTTGCTAAAATCTATCTTGTCTGTTTATAAGTATACCATTTGTCCAGGCATTGAATGTTGCTGTCAGATCTGGTCTGGTGCTTCTTCTATATATATTTAGAGATCCTTGATAAAATCCAAAGAAGAATCTGCAATATCTTTGGTCCTGTCAGCTTTAGTCACTTTCCCACTACTGTAATGTAGCACCCATGTGCCTTTTCTATAAAGACTTTCATGGTAATTATTCTGATGAATTTTCCTCTATGGTACCTGGATTTTATGAATTTAAGTGCAGTACTAGATTGGCTGCAAGGTCTCATTTTACAGTTGAAATAGCTAGATGTAACCATAAGTTACATGTTAACAGTTTCTTTTATCACATTTCTTGCTTATGGTACTCTCTTCTGGCTTCTTGCTTTCCAGTCAACTTTGATCTTCAAAAATTTAAATGCCACGTCAATTGTTATCTACTGTCTTAATTCTTGTTCTTTTGTCATTCTCTCCCTACTTAATAGGTTTGTTTTTTGTTTTTTTCTTATATTCTCTCTCTCTCTTTCTCTCTCTCACGCACACAGTAACCCCTTGTGTCTTAGTGGCTTTATTGTTTTGCTTGGGGTGAAATGATAAAAAAAATGAGCTTTAAAATAGCTCAATATGCAAATAGTTTGTGTAACTCCACATTTTTATTTTAATTTTGTCAAATTTTTTAATAAATCTCCATAGATTTATGTCTAGTCATATTTAACTTCTAGCCTTACAAATGTTAATCAGAATGTAATAGTCTGTCCTGTTGGCTGATTTTGAAGAGAAATAAGATACTCAACTATGTAGAAATTCTTGTGATAAGTGCCTGTAAGTTTTGATCCAGATCTTTATCAAGTGTCATACATATATCAATAACTTTGTGATGCCAGATTAAAAGCCTGAATTTTGGATATTTAGGGAAGAGGAAAAATAAAATGAAATTTAAGCCAATGAACAGTTTCTTCATCAGGAGGCAAATTAAGATCAACAAAATATTTACATCTTGATACCATCTAAAAGTTACTGCTTTTCTTTAGTATGTTGTAACTCTGACTTGTTATAACTGATTGGGTCTGGTATAAACTTAAAATCCACTTGGTTTGGAAGATTTTTCATAAGAATTAACTGATGAGAGATTTTTTTTCTTGTGAAGACAGCAAAATGAGAACAACACATTCATGAATAAAGAGTTTTGTTCAAAATTCCCCGGACATTACCAAATATGACAGTCAATAAAAGCTCTAAATTATCATGAGGCAACTCAAATGTGGTTCTAGCAATAAAAGTTAATACCATGGACAGAGTATAGTACAAATAAAAATACTTTAAGAAGAATAAGAACAATTGATGACAACACCAGCTGAATTTCTTGGGACACATAATGAAAAAAGAAGGCTTAGAGAATTTAACAGGAATCAGAAGGCAAGAAAACCAGCAAGTAACCTTGATAAGTATCACAAAAAGAGAAATAGGGACCATAAAAGAGTAAGTTTTGCTGAGAGCAATAGAATAAAAAGCTGTGGAAAGCCATTATTGCATACATCCTGAAAAGACATTGTATATTGAGAGACCTGAAAAAGGATGGAGAATACAATGTCAGAAATGTTGAATATAACAGCCAAGATAATGACACAAATTAAAATAAATCGGTGTTCAATCATAATCCTCATATCAAAGATTCAGAGAGAAAAGTTTCTTCCAGTTTGACTGTAGATTTGCAGGAAAAAATTAAATTTAGCAATTCTAAAAAAAATGAAACCATAATGCCAAAAGAAAATTCATATAAAACTTTTGTTAGAACAAAATGTTAATATTTGAAAGTGAATGATTAAAATAGCTAGATACTTAGAAAAATGCAGGATTTATGACCCTTTCTATTTAACTTGAATTTTTTGTAGGAATGATGCTCATTGACCAGGCAGTGGAGGTTAAACAAATGTTGTGATCTTCTGTTTATGCTCTATTCTTGAACTGTCAATGATTAGCAACCAGAAAATCTTAAGCATTGATAGGTATTCACTCCAATGTAACATCTAGTTTAATATTGTTATATACTGTACATATGAACACTAATGAGTATGTCACAATCCTCATAAATACATTGGACATTATTGTAAGTTGAGGTAATATGCTGTCTAAGTAGTCCACTACCTTAGTGGTTTATCTACTTCATGCTGCTGGTGAATATTGTATTTTGTTGATGTTATAAAGATTACCATTTCATTTCCAATTTCCATTTTGGTTATTCCTCATTCAGTAACCTTTTCTATGTTACAACAAATATCATCTGCAAAGTTTTTTTTTTTTTTTTTGTTTTTTTTTTTTGTTTTTTTTTTTTTTTTTTTTTTTTTTTTTTTTTTTTTTTTTTTTTTTTTTTTTTTTTTTTTTTTTTTTTTTTTTTAAGAACACTATCACTGAATAATGAAGACTTATATAGATAAAAAAATTAAAATGGTTATATGGGTGGTCTAAAACCATTCAATATATGACCATTTCAATTTATATTAAAATATTCTCTTATCAAATCAATTGTTGAGAGATTGGTAGAAGCAACTTGTTTATACTTGTTAGAAACTTTGTTTATTGATAATTGTTAGTGATCTATTGGCACTTTTATTAGGAATAAGAAAAATGTGGTGGCAGTTTTAAGACATAAATTTTTAAACCTGTGAGGTAGAAAGAAAAGATTTGGTAAACTTGGAAAAAATTTGTAAATGTGTAGTAAAGCATTCTTGCTTTTATAGAGTTATAAAATGAATTAATATCAGTACTAGAATTAAATTCTTAAATCAAATCTTTTTTTTTAACAATAAAATAGATTTATAATAAAATCATTATCTTGAAATATTACGCACATTTATAGTTTAAGTATAATCTTTAATAAATGCATTTACTCAGTTGTCAATTTTGGTTCAGGTGAATTTGCTTATAACAAAAAGTATTGATTATTTGTCAATTTTATTTTGCTTGACTAAAGTGATATGCATTTATTGATCAACAAGCATAGGTGTTTATAGAACCTTTGTATTTTTACTCACAATCTTTAGATATACACTTAGGAAATTATTTTACTAGTTTTTTTATTTACTAATCAGTTTTGTTAATTACTGTATTTAGATAAGAGCATTTTATTGTGATATAATAAGCTGCTTTTGCAGATCATTACAACTGTGTATTAATTTCAATCCTCATTGGGTACTCTGTATATGTGGCCTTGTATTGAAACTTAGCTATGTTTAGTAAATGATCACTACAATGTAATCAATGTTATGCATATATATATATATATATATATATATATATATATATACACACACACATTTGCACTATTTACATGTTTTATTATTGTAAGTGTTTTGTTTTGTTTCAGTTAAGTAATTACCTGAGAAGGAAATAGTTATATCCTGCTGTCTGTGATTGGATAGAATTGTTTGTAGTTGCTAAAACTTAGCTTTCCTCATTTATTCTGAACAGTAAATTGTCTTGTCAGGCTTGGGTGACATTTGTTGTTTTTTATGACTTTGTTAATTCTTCTTGCACATTTTGCAGGAAATCTTTTGTGCTTTCTCTCAATAACATACTATTTCACCTTTTATTAAATTTACAGTTTTATTTTTTAATTCTTTCTTTTTTTTTTTTTTTTTTTGTCTCTTCCTGTGGTCAGCATAAATTAACACTTGCTTTTAATTTTTTTTTTTTTTTTTTTGTCATTAATCACATTTAATCACATTTTCTCTTTCTAAAATGCTTTCTTTTTCTCTCCAGTTTGATTATGTTCTTTCTTAGCTCATTGTGAAAAACATTAAGACCAGTTTACTCTCCTTGGTAATACTTATCACTTTTTAAATGACCCACTAATTACTTTTCAATCTTTTGATAATCTTCCTTGGAGTGTTGCCAGTATTTAAGTAAAATTGATAGAAAAAATTGTCATATTCTAGGCTTCATAAAAGGGGAAAATTTGTATTTTATACAAAACATTTCAGCTATATCAGTGTACTGGCATTTAGATAATGGATAAGATAGAAAACCTCACTGAAAGATTTTAAAATTAATTTTCTGTATTTGCCAATCACTTGGATATAGATTAGTGGTAACATAGTATTTATAAATTTGTGTTTCTGACAGCAGTTAAATAAAATCTGATAACCACATCTTCATAATGTTAAATTCATAAGTAATTTATTAATATATTTATATACTAAATAGATTTTAGAAATATTAGCTAATTTTAGTTAATTGCCATCATAAATAAATTCTACTTTATAAAGTTATTTTTTCCAAGTAAAGCATTTCAATAAGCTTGAACAGGGAAGAAAATTTTAATGTTTTAAGTTAATTAAATATATTGTATAGTTTTACATCCCGTTGCCAAGTTTGTTTTGTTTTTTTTTGTTTTTTTTTTTGTTTTGTTTTTTTTTTGTTTGTGTTTGGTTTTTTGTTTGTTTAGTCTCTTGTTTAGTCACTATTTTAAAAATTAAGCTCTTGTTTTTTGACCTTGTTTCATATATCCATCACTTGTCAAATAATATATGTATATGAATGATCACAAAAGCGTGAAACCCCGGGTTACAAACTAATATCCATACAACTGAAATAATACTTATATATAAGTAATTTTAGACAAATACTCATCACATGTTATAAATTAAGATTAGGGTTGCACTGATTAATAATTTGGTTGGTAAAATCAGTATTTATTAATTGTAACTCTAAGATGAAAGGTTTTATTGGATGACAGTATATCCTTTGATATTTAATGAAGTTATATCTATCATTACAGTCTTAGAATTTCAACTTGTGGTTTAGAAAAGAAGTTGAATAGTTTGTAAAAGACAGCAATATAGATAACTTTTTGAAATTTTAGGTTTTGAATATAACTTCAAGGATTATTCAAGAACATTGAATTGGCAAATGAGGAGACATGACCCTAGATCCTTTACAAAAATGGGTGAGGTGAAATTAGTGCTCTATAAATTCTTATCTGAAATATTCTCATTTATTCAAAGCTGTATTGATGAGAATATGTTGAAACAAGTTAACAAGGGATTAGACATGTTGGAAAGGTTGGTTGAATGGCAATAAATACAATATAAAATTGCAGATAGTATCTAAAATGCTAGAAATAGTTTCTGAAAAATACTTTGTTTTTTTGTGTTTTGTTTTTTAGATTTTAAACCCTAGCAATGATGTGGCTTTTAACTGAACAAAAAAAAGATAATTGCTAGTTATTCAGGACTTCAATTCTTTTCCCTTTTTTTTTTTTTTTTTTACTTCAAACTGAGATATTTAAACAATCATAAGGTTTTGAAATCATCAATTGACTTATGGGGCCTGTAGAAATTTCAGTGCTTTGCAATTTCAGAATAAAATTAGTCAGCCTTATATTTTAATATAGGAGTAAAAAAAATATATATACATACTGCAGATCACAAGTGGAACTCCTGAATACAATCCATTGTTAAAGATGCTAGAAAAATGCTTGGTTCATTTTATCTCTTTCTGTCATGCTTTATGAGGTCTGATCAAAAAGTATCAATACTGGTCCCATAAAAAAAACAAAAAAAAACACATCAATTCAAGATCTGAGGAATTTGGTGATTGTCTGACCTGGTGAATGTTGTGCTTGGTCAAAATTGCTGTGCAAGCCATGGTCACTGATGGAAGCTCTGTGTTGTGGTGAGATGACCACACTCTATAAACTTTTCTTCCAATCACTGCTATAAACAATGAAGGTGAACAAAAATGTTATAACTTAGTGTGTATGTGTGACAGTCCAATATCAATCTGTGCCAAGTGGCTTTACTCTGCTTACTTTTAACTCCATTACTATAGCAACATTTATGATGCTTTTTTATCAAACCTTGTATCGTTACAAGTGTCCGATTAGATCAAAAATGCTCTTGAGCTGCTCAATCCTTATTTTCCAGCTTTGATAGCGTTCAACATTGCTTACAGGTCTTGTAGGGGCTGACTTAGTTTCCACTCTGCAGCCTTTTTCCCCACAGACACAATGTCATAAGCCTATCTCTATTCTATTACTTTTTCCTTGGCAAATGTTCAGATGAGCACTATTCTTTAGTTGCATCAATCTTTACAGTTAAGACACATCTTGCTATGTTAATGTAATTGAATCACCCACATTTCCTCCATATTCTACTTGTGAGGAAGAAATTTCAATTAGATTTTTTTTTCTCCAAGAACTGCTACTTAGTGAAAAAAAAAACTGAGTAGATTCTTTCCTAAACATTACAATCTTAACCTGCTTTAAGTCAAGGATTAATCATCTGTTCTCTTCATTTTTATAAATTTCAGTTACTACCTCCTCTTACATTCATATCACACACTTCATTCAGTAACCCTTTACTTAAATGGTCTTTGTGGAGAAAAATGTTCACTTTTTCTTTTTAAATATATTTTTTTTTTATTTCCAGTTCAAAGTCACCTGTTTTGCTTTTTTTTGTTACTCAGTATAAGAAAAATCAACATTGACAAGTTGGATAACATCATTTAAACTTATATTACTGCATCTATTAGAATAAATACTGATTTAATTGGTCTTTCACAGTTTCTAGAGTTTTAATGATTTAAATGATTTTAAGCTTAGTCAAAATCACCAAGTTACATTGCATTCATTGTGTGTGTGTATATATATATATATATATATATATATATATATATATATATATACACACACCTTTTTGAAAATTAACAAAAGTCTATAGGCTCACAACAAAAGGCAACCAATCTTGATAAGCTTAGTTTGTTTTTATAGGATGCTTTTTTATGAGAGAGTTTTTATATATTTAATTGATAATCTTTTATTGGGGACACTATAACATTCAATTGTAGAGTCCCCAATAAATTAGTAATAGCTTTGTCTTCCTATTACTAATCTGTAAAATTAGTTTGAAATTATTACTTTTTTTTTTTTTAACTGCCCAGAGTATCTAGTCTTCAAAAATACACACACATTATTTTAGTATTATCTAGAAGTTTTCATATACTTATCTCTTATGGTATCCAAGATGAAATTCAATTTTCTTTTTCCTCATCTTAAGTGCAACATTAAGAAGATTAAATAATCAGTATTGTTAATATCCTTCTTGCTCATTCTCCATTTTTCTTTTCACATTTATTTGATATTGAACATGCATAAAATATTTCACATATTGTTTGTGTAATATAAGAAAATGTATGTGTATTATTTTTAGGTAATTAAAAGAAAGATGTGTTTCCGATATTGAATTAGAAATCTCAGTGCATATCAATCATTGATATGAATATAGATTTTGATTGCACTCAGCAGTTTCTAATTCCCACTGGCCATCACAGATTAACATATCTTATGATCTTTTCTCTTCCTGATTAACATGTTTATATGAATGTATACACAACTGAATATTGTGCAGGCAATGATTATCCTCATACCATAAACTGTTTTGCTAGCAATGCATTGATTATGGCTTCATGTAATATCATTATTGCTGGCAACTGTTACTGTAGAACAGTATTGTTAATGTATAACAGCACTGCAAATTAGATAGTAGTGTATATCTGTGTATTTCTTCATTTCTCTATTCATTGGTGGAATCTGTCAGTAGCTTCTGTTGTATAAGCAACTTAATGATATGACTTGGTGGCATTCATTTATATGTTCATTAATTCTGTTTTTTGTGGGGGGGGGGTTCATCTCTTCTGTTTATTGCCTTTATAGACATTTGGCTAGAGGGAAGGCTATTATTATTTTTTATATTCTTTTGGTTTTTCATATATTCAAAATTGTTACAGATATTCCTAGGGAGAAGTCATTTGTCATCAATCATTTTGGTTAAACTGATTGACCTTGTTTTTTTTTTTTTTTTGTTTTTTTTTTTTGTTTGAACAAGAATAAAGATGGAAGCTTTTTATTTTCATGTTGATCATTATTTATGCCAACTGTTAAGTGTTAAGAACTTATTTTCTTGATGCCCCCCCCTCTCAATATAAAAGAAATAACATTATTAGCCTTTCCTCAAATTTGCTTTCCCTTTAGTCTTAAAAAGGGTGATATTTTCAAATAACCCAATAAGTTCTTCTCTGAGAATAAAGATTCTTTATTTAGGTGACCCAAAAGGAACCAATATTGTTAGTGCTCATTAGTAATGTATAAACCTTATTAGAGTTCTAAGTTTTTATATTTAAGAAATGCATTACTTTGTAATAAGAATTCATGAAAGATTGAATTTATACAAACTATAATAATAAAAATTAAAAGTAAAAAAAGAACTGTCTATAAAACGTAAATTAAGTATGGAGAAGAGAATCTAGGTTTTAAGAATGTTTACAATATTTTTCTTAAATTTTTACTCCCCCCACTTTTGGAGAGTACGAACCTTCATCTATACTTGGAAGACCCAATTAGTATCAATTCAAGATCAGTTTCATTCATTTGTGTTGATACATTGTAATTTAAATATTGTATATTTAACAAATTTTTTTTTTTTCCTGATTGGCTGTTGATAGAAAAGGCGATGATATATTCTTTTGACAGATTTTGAATTGGGACTTTACTATCTGTACATTTTTAAATATATAAGGTGAACATCATTGTAATAAAAAAAATCTGTCCTGGATATAACCAGCCATTTAGAACAGCTTGAGACTTGATCATGTGGCTTGGTGTAATTTGACAACCAACCAGAGGAAACCTTACTGGACATGTGAATACTGTCTTGTGGGATTACTCGATTGGTAGTGAGATGCATTAAGTGAACTTCTTGTGTACTTTGTCCATCACGTTCACTATGATGACTAGAGTCTATCACCCCAACAGTGTAAAAGTGAAAAGGGTTTGAAAAGTAAAAGAAATGTTAGTATAAATGTGAGAGGGTTCAACAGGGGTACTTTGAAAAGGTTTAAGGTGCCTGTAATATTAGCATGGAGCTCTGCATACAATCAACAGTGCTTCTTTTTATATAAAGAAGAAAACATAAGTTTTCTTCCTCCCAAGGCAAATTACAAAGAAGTTAATAATGAGGACTTTCTCATTATTCAGATAGAATATGAATATCATATAAAGTCAAGTATAGTATGAGTTTTTATCATTTTTTTATGCAAAAAGTAGGGGTCACACTATACATGGAGAAGTTTTTTTTTTTTTTTTTTTTTTTTTTTTGAATGGGTTAAAATTATAGTTTTAGTGGCTAATTGGACTATATACAGGGAATTTGGGGGGGATGCAAAAAGATTGTGGTTGTATTATGCATGAATTCATCTTATACGTGTGTATACATTGCCCTTATTGGATACTTTAAGATTTTTTTTATATATTGACATTTTCTGTGTTGTTCATAATTTGAAGACTATCAGCTATGAGTTAAATGAGGCAGACTTGATTCTTCAGCCTTGATTGGCAACCAATCTAGGAGGACATCTGAATTTAGAACAGGTTAAGCATTGGATTAGCAATTCCATCAATATATATATATATATATATATATATATATATATATATATATATATATATATATATATAATGAGGCAGGGGAAAAAAAATGTTAAAAATCCATCATCAGTAATAAATTTTTCATCTCATCAGACAGACTACATTTTATGAAATGGAATCAAGATATCCCAGACAGACAGATATACAAAGATAAAATATATATGTGTGTGTGTTTTTATCATTTGTTTTTTATGTTTATAATAATATATATAATTTTCTTATGTATATTATGTATTTTTTATTATAATTAGTATTATGATGTTGAGGATTATATGATGATGTTGTTTAAATAGACATCCTTTTAACTGCTTCTTCTTTGAATTTTATTTGACACTTTGTTTTAAATTTAACTTACCTATCTCTTTACCTTTTTTCTGTTCTCTCCCTTCATAATGTAAGTGCCACCTGCCCTTTTTTTTTTTTTTTTTTTTTTTTTTTTTTTTTTTTTTTTTTTAGGTCAATTTATTTTTGCTTGATTTATTTATTTATTTATTTTTTTTTTTTTAAATCTTCATATATCTGTCTCGGATATCTTGATACCATTTCATAAAATATAGTTGGTCTGATGAGATAAATATACTTATATTTAGCAAAATAAATTTATTACTGACTATGGATTTTTAAGGTATTTTCCTAATTATCCTTATAATTTGCTCTGTATCATTCATTGGGCTCTCATATGGACTGAAAAGTCATCTTTGGAATAATCCCTATCAATTACATTTTGGTATTTTTTATATATATATATATATATATAGGGGGGAAAAATTATTTGCTGTGGAAACCATGGAAGCAATACCTCGTGTTAGAGCTATGACCTCTTACTCCTAAGTGGAGTCTATAGAACATGGGCATTCAAAGTGTCCCATAATTTATCAAGTTTTGAAATTTTTCTGTATCTTTAATTTGCAGAAACAAGTGTGGAGATCTCAAGTTGGTACTATGGTCAAATGTTTTTCTCAAAGAGTGCATAATTTGAACATTTATGTATAAGAGATGACAAATGAAAGGCTTTGTTTACAGTAAAATTATCTTCTGGTATTAAGAGAATTTATGTTTGATTTTGTTGACATAAAATATGCTTAGTGTCTCAAATCATATAACTGAGGGCCCCTCATTTTTATCTGATAAATAACTTCGCTATGAGATTATCATGAAACTATTTGTCAGCATGAGATGACAATAAAAAGAAAGATGAGAACACTTAATTAAAGAATTTGATTTCACAATATTTTTATACAGTTTTGTGATTTTTTTTTTTTTAATTTTTTTTTTAATTTTTAGCTGGGGAATTAACATTATTTACAGATTTACTTGGGCTAATGTTCTCGGACCATTGAATAAAGGGATTTTCTTGACTTTCCTGAAAATATCTTTTCAAAATTAAAATATGCATTGAATTATTATGAGCACTAAAAATGTGAGTTTTCCTCCAGTTGATTAAAAGATTGCTACTTAGTCAAATTCTTTTATGAAATACGTATTTTTATTTTATTTATTTATTTTTTTTTTTTTAAATATCAGTTAAAGTTCATTAATATAACTAAAATGTGATGAACAACTGAAACATCCATTTGGAGATTTTGATTGATTTTGTATCAAAATGTAAAAAAAAAAAAAAATATTAAAAGTACTTTTTCTTTGCTTAGAAATTGTTATCAGTGTTGCCAGATGTAGCTGCATTTGAAGATCCAGTTCTGCTACATTTTGAATTGACTCATTAATAGCTCAAGTCAACCTGACTTATTTTTAAAGCATATGAAAAAAAGTAGAAAGATTGAAAATTTAGTCATGCTAGCCTTTTAGATGCAGCCTAATCTAAATGTCCAGTCATTTGTGTATACCCAGATGTAGTGAGGCAGAATAAGATTGTTTGGAATCAAATTATCTCAGTAGGATACTAATGGTCATTGACTGACTTCTCAAATATTGTACTGTTTCTTAATACATCAGATTTCTCATTGCAAGAAAATTACCCACTTATTTATTACTGTTCTAATTAGGATATAGTTAGGATATAGAGGATTCAAATTAAACCTGTTTTCTGGGAATATTATTAAAGTCATTAAAAATGATTTCTCCAATCATAACCTTGTTAAATAATTGTTAGTTTAAGCAACTTAAAATGTATATTTTACGGAATAAGTTTTTAGATTGATCTCTCTCATTAACTTAGTCTTTTATAAGTTCTTTTTCTTTTGACCCATTTCCAGTGTTCAGGTGTAATATTTTAATCCTAGACCTTCCTACTGACTTTCAGTTTTTGTTCACTGCTATTTGTGAAGAGTCGAGTGATGTATGATTGTGAACTTCTGTTATTGGAGACTTTAGAAATACAAAAGAATGTTTATTTAGACAAACTTTTTTTTGATTTTCATTTAAATAAAATATATATATATATATATATATATATATATATATATATGCTTTTGATTTCATCATAAACATCAAGTGTTGAATGAAACAGCAGCAACAAAATACAGTAAAACTTAGGAAATGTCATTCAATACAGCAAAGATCAAAACCAAAGATTACTGCAAACATCACTAAAGGATTACCGTATACTTCCATGTATAAGGCAACCTTTACATAAGATGGGGTAAAAAAAATATAGCAAATTTTTCACGAATTTATCCTATACCTGTAGTATAAGATGACTGCTTATTGATTATATAAAGATGTTATTGGAAATGTTGTTACTGTATCCTTAGAAATACAAAATAAATAAAATAACAAAATCTATTCTATATTATGTTTTTCCTACACATATCTGCTAAAAGGGAAACCATTGTTTAAGTTTCATCCCATGATCTCTTGTGACTATTAATGTTTTATTTCCTATATCTAAACAGTTACAAACAGCCTGATATACTAATAATGGCCATTTAATTTTTAATGAGAAATAAATATTGTTATCCTAAACATTATTACTGATGTAATTAATACTACCATGATATTATTGAAAGTTTAGTGAAATATAAAGGTTGCTGTGAGTGCAATCATAACTCAATGTTTACATTTCCTCAGCTGAGCTTGCATGGATACAAATTAATTTCCTTGATACAAAATTATTCTTTGAATAGGCAATTATGAAGATATTCCAGTATATATAAGGTAGAAATGGTTTTATTACTTTTATTATCAATTTATTTGATACTGTGATTTTTTTTTTTTATGTACATTATTGCTTATCTCATAGAGACTGGGGTTAGCCTATTGAAAAATAAGTCAGAATTTAGTTACTTTTTTAGAATTGTAGTACAAGACAATTTCCAATTTTTAAGGGTGATTTATGGGATTTAAAGGTTGTCATATACACAGAAATATACAGTGTTTCTCTGGGAGATAAATTTTTTTTTTAATTTCCAAGACATTTTTTTATTACTTTTTGGAACATTGTTATACATTACAGATGTTTTCATTATATATATATATAACTTATGAAAAGTAAAAAAAAAAAAAAAATTATTTTTTATCCTTTTTCAGTTGGAACAAATTATACTGAAACATATAACACCTTAAACAATACTGCTTTTGAATGGTCCAGACTAATTTTGGAACAAATTAATTGTACTATTCATGGTATTGCTGTATCAAGTTATTTTTCTTATTTTGACTGAATGACACTATCTTTTCATTACCTACAAATAAAACTTTGCCATGAGCTGTCTAGTTTTCACACTGACTCATCAAATGTCAAAGCAAAACTGGTATAGACCTGGGCATTTCCATGATGTCCAGCTACAATGTTGCCTTTAAGTGCTTTTTTCTCATGACATTTGACACATTAATATTTAAAATCTTCTTGAAATTTTAACAATATAAAAATATTAAGTTTTTTCTTTTCTCTTAGTAATGAGATAAATTTAAGTAATATAGAGGTAACTTAAACAAATGTGGTCCTCTACAAATATATATATATATATATATATATATATATCACATACACAAACCTGTATTTATAACAACTGAATATCTCTATGAAATAAAAAGCATTTAATATTATACTGGATGGGATAATTTCAGAATTTGATGTGAAAGTTACCTCAATTTAAAAAACATTTAAACTTGATTCATTTTCTGTCTATATTTCTGAGATGAGGTATTACAATTACATTATTCTGACTGTTATCCTCATCTTCATTGCCATATTCACAATATTTTGGCCATTGTATACAAAGAGTTGTGAGTTCATTACCAGGCTACAGCAGTGATGAATCAAAAAACTTGGAGAGTTGAGTTAAAAGGAAATAACCAAGACATCTGGAAGAGGCCTGGCATGTTGAATTAAAACAATCTACCCTGGTGGATGAGTTCAGTTCAAAATTCCACTCACCTGAAGAAGGCCGGAGCTTACAATACCCAAAACATTGTGCATATATGGCAATGAAGATATTGCATTTGTCGAATCTTTTTCTGTTTATCTTCCTATATTTATTAACCATTTTTTGTTGGGTCTATTACATACTAAACAATATTTAATTAAGAGATACTTGGAATGTATGACGTGACAGACTGAAAGGGATAAACAACCTAAAAACTAAGTTTTGTTGTTTATAAACACAAGAATGAGCATGTAAATGTAAGTAATGTTTTTGTCATAACTTTTGAATTTGATACACATTCAGATCTATTCACATTTAGAATAACCTTGTGATATCTTTTCAGTCAAATATTTCATAAAACGATGATGGCATTTCTTTGTTAAATTTTGGCATGAAATTAATAGAATTCTGTGCAATTTATATTCATGTTCCAAGAAACAAATAAAAAAAAAAAAAAAATTGATGATCAGTGGATTTAAGTTGCTTTCCTATTAGGCACCTCCACTGAATTTTTTATGCCTAAGTTTTAAAATTAAATTTTAAAAATGAAAAATCATTCTTGAAGATTTCATTTTAGTTTTAATTGAAAGTTAAATGATTAAATTTTTTATTTCCAATAAGTAAAATATTCTAGTGTATTTCAGATAAAAATTATATAGATTGGAATGTTAAATAATTGCTCAATTTAAATTTTTTTTTTTTAAGTAGCCATTTTCTTAATTTTAAGAAATTTGTAAACAAACAAATTTATTGGTTTTAAGTCTTTCAAAATTAAATTATAGATTTGTGACATGTTATTTGAGTAAAATTAGAAAATTTAAAGTTAAATTAATCTGATTTGAAATAAATATTACTTATAGCATAAAAAAACAATATCTAAGCATTTCTTAACGATGAGTCCCATCTTTTTTTTTTTTTTTTTGATCTTTATTGATTTATTGAGAAGCTATCAAAGTGATGACAGCTCATATGGATGAGCAGAAATGACAAATTTATGAAATCTAAGTGAATGCATTTTTATTTTTTTTTAACCACCTAGTAATTTTTACAAATTAACATTTATTTAATATTTTATTGACTTTTAGTTAGGCTTCAAGAAGCTTTATGAAATTTGCATTTCGTCTCTAGGTTCTTAAGTTTACTAACTTAAAAACAAAAAATTAATTAATTGAACTATGGTCCAAACTAAAATACATAAAATAAAAATATTTAGTGAAATAGCAATTAAAAGTAAAACTTTTTTTTGATATTTTGAAAGGATGATTTGCAAAGATGTTAATGATGAAACAGAACTGAATTAAAAATGAAATAATTGCAGTCCATCAGGCAACACTTAAATCACATGACCTTTTTAAGGATTATGTCATGTATAGATTCCCATAGAGGTAGGAACATTTTTTTTTCACTAAAAATGTTCACTCCAATTTCCTTTTTGCTACTTTTTATCACAGCATTTTAAGCACTATAACCTTAATGAAGACAAAGAAAATATTCTGTAGCAAATGCTATAATTACAACGCCTTGTCTGAAACAAATTCAGACAACATTGAAGTTTTCTATTTAAAAAAAAAAAAAAAACATACTTCCAAATTCAAATTCTTGTCATAAATCTTAGTACAAACTGTAACAAAAGACACAGTACCATATGCAAAAAATATATATATATATATATATATATATATATATATATATATACACTCTCATTCTCTTTCACTCCCTGTAATTATCATTTACATATGCAGAAATATTTCAGTATAACTCCTTTTTTTAATTAAAGCTAATCATAGCTCAATACCTCAGATTTTGTGATTACATTGCAGATTTTACAACAAATCAAACTGTAGGTAACTGCTCCTAGAAACTAATAACAAAAACAGATTTTATATTAAACCGTTTCTTTAAAGACAACTACTGAATGAAAAGTTTTTAACTTCATGTACTTCATGAATAACTAAATTGATAGCAAAAGAAATTATTGAAGTTTACAGATTGTTTGCTTTATACATAATAAAGTGGGTTCATAAACCCATTTTGGCACTTAGTTTTTTTTCTTTTTAGGACAAATATTTTCATCAATAAACATTTGAACTATAATCCACCTAAAAAGAAAATCTGAATATTAGATTCTGTTAGGTTGAAAATATTTTATATAGGTACCTCCACTTGATCATGTAAAAAATGGCATAGCATGATGAAAAAGGCCCCAAACTCAATAAAAACAAAGTTTTGTCATCAGAATGATTATTATTAAGAGGAAAGACCAAAGTATTGTTTTAATTTTAATTTTTAAAAATTTTTTATTCCTTTGTAGCATGCTGTAAATTTTGGTTAAAAATCTTTGTTTTATTTATGTCGGCAATGGACCAAAGATAAAGGTTTTTTTTTTTTTTTTTCTTTCTTTTTTTTTTTTTTCTCTGGTGAAAAAACACATTGATTTGGAAATTCTTGCAAAATTCAAATTGTCAGATTTTAATGAGACTTTCAGAGTATATTCAGAAATGAATTAAATTATTTTTGAAATTTTTACTTTTAGAAAATCTTGGTAAAAGATATTTTTTATGTATGTTACTATCCACTTAATTTCATGAAATTTTGAGAAATTAAATTTTTAAGGTGGGGGATTTTTTTTATTAGTTAAAACAGGACTCTTTGGAGAAAGTAAATCAATTTTTTTTTTTTTTTTAAAAAAAAAAGCAGTTACCCATTTCATCGAAAATCTTCTCAGAATTGTAAAATAAAAAATGCAATAAAACTATCTAACTAATTAAAAGCTTTTCTAATTAAATAATTAGATATTTTTATTGCTTTTGTAAATAAGTTATATTTAGGACACTATTCTCTGAAGAAATAAAAAATTTTTGATGAATAATGAATTTTTTACAAGAATCTTTCACTTTTTTTAAAAATTTTAATTATAATAATCTAATAGTTCAAAAATCATTTAAAATTTTTCATTGCTTTCAAGATGGCAGTTTAGTGATATCATTAAGTGAGAAGTACATTTAAAAGGAATGCATTATTAATTTCAATGTTTAAGAGGAAAACAAAACAAAAAAAATCGCAAAAACAGTGATAGTAACTCAATACGAACTCAATAGTGTGTGCCCACTAAAAATAAGTTTATAGTAATAAGAAATAATGTCAGATTAAAAACTCCATTTAAAAATGTTGCTGCTTACATTCCAGGTATAAGAATGAAGCCAGTAGATACAAGATTCATAAAAGTCCCAACAAGAAATATGCATTACTTAAATAAATAGGTAATTCAAGCCTAGATTTTTCAAGATTTTTTTTTTCTAGTGGCCAAATTGATAATGGTACACTTCAGCTATAAAAGTGGTTTTCCTGATGGAAAAAGGAATATAGGCTTGCTTCATGTCAAGAGGCACAATTTGTCTTTAGTGGGACTTCTTGATTGAGGCTGGTAGTTTTTAATTTTATAGTTTAAGAAAAAAAATAATGGATAATAACTCACACATTTTTATCCATCAAAAATAATGTTTATAGTAACAAGATATCTATGTAAATATTTTCACAAATCTTATCAACATTATTCATTATTTTTTTTTATTGAACAAGCTAAGCTTTTGTTCTGTTAGAAAACAATAATGATCTACTGTAGTTTCTTATCAAAGTGTTTTATAAACTTTATTGTCTAGATAAAATCAAATTTGATAGAAATAGGAAACCAAGATAAGTACACTATACCAAATGGAAATGTATATAACTCCTTATCAAAGATTTTCAACATAAAAGATGAGTTTACTGCTTTTATACTTTTTGCATGTATACCACCAGGGATTTTTTTTTTTTTTAAAAAAAAAAAACACCTTGTGACCTGGTGATGACTACACTTTTTTGTTTTTTTTGTTTTTCTTGCTGGATGTCTTTCCCATTGTCAGGTTATATTGCAGTTCCTTTTATTCAATGATGTTCACACCAACTTAAAGAGAAAGGATTGAAGTTTGAAAAAAAATGTTTTGCAGTGAACAAAAAACTATTTTTCTCTGAAAATTGGCCATAATTATTTCTTAATAATTTCTTAATTTTTTTTTTATAAGCGATCTCCTAAAGAATCCTTAATTATACCTAACCAACAATTTTTAAATTCAGTTTGTATGTTTGCTATTACTAGAGATAATGTTCATCCCATAGGTAAGTCTTATTTCTGTCAGAACTTCAATTGGAAGTATTTTGTTTAAGCAGAGAATGTCAACATCTTTATCAGGTTATCTATTGGGGCCCTCAAAACAAACTGGAATCAAACCCCAGGAGATACATGGCCTACTGGACGAAAGCATTGGTTAAAACAAATCTGGATTCTTGAGTTGTGTGTTCAATCTTTGGGTTGGGTAGGTTGGAAAAGTCATTCACTCTGATTCAGTTGAAGAAAATGACAAGCGTAACAAAGCTGAAAAGGCTGAGCTGATAATGTTTCCCTAAGCATGAGAAGCAAACAATCTAGTTTTGTAGATTGAATGAAGTGTTTGGTTCAAAGTTCCACAAAAGCAGAAGAATCTGGGCAAATTTTTAACAGAAATATGAAAGAGTACAACCATGATAAAATATACTATTCCAACTGGAAATTTATATAACACCTTATCAAAGAAATTTCAACATAAAAAATTATTTCAAATTGAACCATTTTTATTTAATTCATGAAAGTTTGATAAGAATGACTGTTCAAATATATATATATATATATATATATACACACACACACACACACACACACACACACATATATAAAAATCCAAGTGGGGGTAGAGAGTCAGACACAACATGCAGGTCAAAGCTCTGGAAAAACGGAGGAGGAGTGAGAAAAGGAGGCATCCCACAGAGCCCTGGATCTCCAAGCTCCTATTACTCATTCACCAAGTTTGGCACCCCTGGAAGAGAATTAAATGGCCTCCAGCTAACAACAAAAGGGAAGGAGTTTGATAATGACATCACAGAAATATTGCAAGTGACCACAAGAGGAGATTTAGACCAACATTTAAGCTGACGGGTTATGGATCCCTAAGAAAGAATCCTTAAGAGATTGAACAATTTTGTATCATTCTCTACTTCGGAATCTTGGCCAAACGTTTCTCTCACTACTGTGTCAATAATGGCTATATAGACATGTCAGCCCAGAAGGGAGGCATTGCAGGAATGCCACACTGCCTGGAACACATGGGAGTACTGACACAACTTCTGAGAGAAGCCAGAAAGGACAAGTGTGACAAGTGTCTTATAGTTGAACCTCATAAATGCCTATGGGTTGATCACACACAAGCTCATGGGTGAAGCTTTAGAAGGGCACCACATTCCTAGTATCATTGGCAATTTAATCATGGACTATTACAACTTTCAGGTGAGAGTAACTTCATGAACCACTACGTCTGCATGGCACAAACTTGAAAGAGGTATCATAACTGGCTGTACAATATTGGCAACACTCTTTGCTTTAGCTATGAATATGATTAAAGCTGCAGAAGGGAATGCTGAGGAATTCAGTCTGGTCTGAGCTTATCACGACAAACTCTGTAACAGATTGCAGGTGGCTCTTGAGGGATCTTGAAAGAACGTGAACTGGGCAAGGATGAAATTCAAACCACTAGTGATTAAAAAACACTCATTATTACCCAGAGTACTATGGCCACTTCAGTTATATGAAGTCCTGCACACTATGGTGGAAGCTTTGGAGAGGAAAATAAAAATGTGCTTAAGATGTCTTGGGTTACATAAACAGTGCTGTGCTATATGGTAACACAAATGTGATAAAGCTACCACTTAGTAGCATCAAAGAGGAGTTCCTAGCAAGCCGGACTAGGGAGGTCCACCAATTCAGAGAATCTAAAGACCTGAAAGTGAGAGAGGCAGGAATAGAGACTGTGGCAGGGAGAAAATGGAGTGCTATTAAAGAATTAGCTTTGGCAGAAGATAGGCCAAGACAATTCTTTAATAGGAATCAAGGGGAAGACAGTAGACAATATGATAAAGTCTGAGGTAAAGAAAGACTGAACAGGTGCCAAGGAAAACTGTTATTGTAGAATAGTCAGGCTTTGCCAACAAGGAGCATGGACAAAATGGGAAGGAATTGAACAGCGGAAGATAAATTGGTCAGATTGTTGGCATGCTGACTTTAGTAGTCATAAAATCAGTCTATGACATTCTCCCATGTTCATCAAATCTAAATATACGGGGTATAAATGACCCCCCCCCCAACTGCGTTCTATGTGGAAGGAGAGGTTTGTTGCAACACATCTTAAGTAACTGCCCCAAGGCTTTAGGGGATGGTCGGTATCGTTGACGCCACAATCAGGTCCTTAGAGCCATAATGAATGCAGTCATGATGGCCATTAGGTTGTGCAAATTTAAAGCAGTATGTAAAGAGCCATTAATACATTTTATTAAGGCTGTAGGAAATAAAACAAAAGCAGGAAAAATACCCCAAATATGATTTCAACAGCACCTGACCTGCAAAAACATAGTGCAGACAACATTTTGCCCAGACCTATTAATATATTCCAACAGCACCAAGAAATTAATAATTTGGGATTTATCGGTTACATGGGAGCAGAATATCACCTTCTGCTAAAGAAAGAAATCATGAGAAATACCAGGAACTGGTGAAAGGTGCCAGCAAAATGGTTGAAAAATCTACTTCGATCCAATTGAAGTGGGGGTGCAGAGGTTTTGTGGGATGCTCATTAAGCCAAGGCACTAGTGAAAATTGGAATTGTATGAGCAGCAAAAAAGAAAGTCCTGAAAGAAAGCTCCGACACAGCTGAAGAAGTACTGAGAAGACTTAGATTGAAAATGCACTATCAATAAAAATAAGAAACATTATCATGAAACAAAAAAAGTGGATCTAAATTTTGATTATACATTGTTTGGTATTCTGCATTCAGATTTCTAAAATTGAGGGAAAATTCAATCCCTATATATTTTCATAATTCGTCATGTCTAGACCTAGAATGATGAATCCTTTGTGTGTGTTAGTGTTAGCTCTATCACTGATATTGAGTGCTTTCCAATAAGTACCGTGCATATATAATATATATAAATAATATATATATGCACACACACACACACACAGAGGATGCAATGGATAAATTGGCATCTAAATTATGCAAAAACGAAAATAACACTGACCTCTCATTTTAACAGATAAATTTACTAAAATTACACAAAATAAATTGATTAATTTTGAAATGTCACACAAATCAATGCAAAAGACTACTAGCTCACTGAGCCAATTAAAGGAAGCGTTTAAAGAAAAATGGCAAGGGAAGAGGCAAAAAAAAGCTTTTATTGTTCTCTCTTTGCAGGGCATGGTCCCTGTTTTTGCTCTAGATGCATCAACAGTTGATGATGACCGAAGCAGCTCTAGTGATGTTGAAGGTTGATAAACAGTTGGTGTATTGGGTTAGTAGCTCAGGGCAGATGGTAGTTGGTAACCAGATGAAGATGAAACCACTTGGAAGGTGTTGAAGGACAATAGTCAGTCAGTGATAGTTGGTGTGTTGAGCTGGTATTAGCAGGCTGTTTTAGCCAAGGATAAGCAGTTGAAAACATTGTGATTGGCAAGATGATTGGCAGCAGGGGGTGAAACCTGAATCGCTGAGAACATTGGTAGAAGATGTGGTCGGCAGGAGTCAGTTGGTCATTGGTGGTTGCTACTGATTGCTAGTTCGGATACTACCCAATCATCATCTACCACCCCCAGTCCACCCCTATCCAATGAGTGGCTAGTTGCAGCTGGTTTTATGGAGTAGGAGTGTTACAACAGTGCAAAGTTTTGTTACTTGTTTTGTTACTTCTGCTTATAAATGAAAGTTGTAAAAATAACTCTACAAACAGGAAAGAAATAGTATTGGTTTTGGATAACCAGTGAAATATCTCTGAAATGTTGTAAAGAAATAATAAACTCAAACTGTTCATGGTTAAACTGAAAGAGTGCATTTGCTGAAGCAAAAATTGTGTCACATGTTGCTACAATAAATCTTAACCACGACTGCACAGAGAGAATAAGTCCAAATTGCTACTCCGTTTCTTGCAACACAATTATCAAACAAGAACCACTAACAATTTGAACATAGTATCTTAGTGCAGTGTTGGTGATATATTATGTGCGTTGTGGGAGAAAGAAAACCTGGGTTAATATTTAGTGATTGCTCTTCAAAACACAGCTTCTACACTGTAAACAATTAGTGACTCCAATGTAGTTTGTAAGAATTTGTAATTTTTTGACAACAAAAATATATTAATCAGTTTTTGATGACACTTTTGACAGCTGAATTTTTGTTATAGTGGAACACACCTATTTTAGACTCTCCCACCTATAATAAGTAGGAGTAGTAGCAGTCGCTCAGTGAGTTGGCCAGTCAGTCGATGCCGGACGACCGTTAGTCGGATATTAAAGTATCAGCCACCACAACTAGATTTCTCTGCATCATTACCTATTATATCAAGTTCCTAACATTTTGTATGCTGAACCTATTTCAGGACTGACTTAGTACAAATACAAGCCTCCACTGTGAAACCACTCCACAACACTTGGCGACGAGGTATTTGGATTCATATGGTGGAAGAGAAAAAAAAAAAATTTCACCCGCCATAACAAATTTGGCAACGAGTATTCAAACTCATACGGAGGAAAAAAAATTGCTTTCGCCACAGTATTATTCAGCGAAGGGATTTGAAATTCATACGGTGGAAAAAAAAAAAAAAAATTGTACTCATACAGAGGAAAAAGAAAACTTGCTTGTCACAATTTCGGCAACAAATTCTCGGATTCATACTTAAAAAAAAAAAAAAAAAAAAAAAACTTGGCAAAGTTTTTCGAAAGACAAGACGTCAACTTAGTGACGAAAAAATCAGTCGTATTCTCAACTGAGAAAAGAATTTTTTTTTTTTTCTCAATAAGACAGTTTGCTCAAATAGGTCACGAATTGCAAATTCGTAGGACCCCCCCACCTCTACAATATTCAAGCATTTGTGTAAACTTTTTGCAAAGATGGAGGAATGCAAAAATATATTCCAGGAATTTTTTAAGTTCCAGACGGAACAACAGATGACAATATTAGAGCAACAGAAACATTCCAGATGCAACTACAGTAGGAAACTTTTAATAGACAGATGCAGTTTCAACGAGAAATGGAACAGATGCATAAGGAGTTTCAAAACAAAATTCTGGAAATAACTGAGAAGAGGAAAGAGAAAAATCTACAAAATGATTCTTTCCCAGAGAATACAATATGGAATTCAACTGAAATATTCACGTACAGTCCAGATGAAGAGATAACTTTTGAGGAGTATTTTAAAAAATATACGGATGTGTATAATGAGGACTGCCACTCGTGGTCTGAAGGAAAGAAGGTTAGACTTCTTTTAAGCAAGTTAGGAACTGCTGAGCATAACAAATTGATAAACTACAAATTACCGAAAAAAACAAGGCAGTAAATATATAAAGTGAAGTATTTAGTAAAAAGACATATCTTTGTTTCACAAGAGGTGGAAATGTTTGAATCTAATGAAAGATGACGAACAAGACTATATAACGTACACAGCCAATGTGAATAAGCATTGTGAAGAATTCAAGCTAGCAGTTAAGCGCTGACGATTTTAAGTGCTTAGTGTTTGTTCAAGGGCTGGTATCGGAAAGAGATGCAGAGTTGAGAAAATTACTACTGTCAAAATTGGAAAACGAACCAAGAATTACAATACAGAATTTGGCAGAAGACTGCACAAGATATGTTAGCGTAAAGAAAGATTCGAAAAAGATAGAACAGTCTGGCATTTGTCCATGTATAAGGAAAATACGCTACGAAAAAAGTCAGTCTACCAAAAAGAATTCTAAAATTGCGGATTATCAAACAAAAAGTGAAATACCAGAGAAAAATAAACAAAAACTCCCGAAGCCACGTTTTGTTTGTGGTGAACTTCACTGGTACAGATATTGCAATTTTAGGAATAATGTTTCAAATGTAAAAGAGTGGATCATAAAAGCTCGCTCTGCAGGTCAAAAAAATAAAGACAATAAAATAAGAAAATTAAAGTCCAACGAGGTGAACGATGGAATAACCAGAAAATTTGTTACCGTTGAAATAAGTAATAAAAAAATAAAAATGCAACTCGACACTGGTTCTGACCTATCTATCATAAATTTGCATACGTGGAAGAAGTTGGGGAAACCAACTTTAATGAAGACAAAGAAAATCACGAGGTCAGTGATGGGAGAAAAAATACAATTTATTAAGAATTTATTTACAAACGTCACGTTAAATAAAAAACGTGAAAAGCTAAACTATTTGTCATAGAAAATACCACGAACTTACTTGGTATGAATTGGATAACAGAATTCCAATTATGGGATCTACAAATAAATTCTTTCTGTTACAAGGTAGATTTTTTAAACTATGAAGCCCTAAATTAGTAAAGAAACTTAAAGGAAACATTTCCTACTCAAGTTTTTTCTCCAGGTTTGGGAACTATGTACCAAGATGGAGGCAAAATTCCAGCTAAAAAGAAAACGCTCAGGCGGTATTCAAAAAGAAAAGGAATGTACTGTTTGCTTCAATTGAACAGATAGATAAAGAATTGGACAGATTAGTGAAAACCGGTGTATTTAAAAAAGTTGAGTGGGTAACACCAACGATATATGTGAAAAAAAAAACTTCAGAAAAAAAAGATGAAATCAACACCGAAAAAAACTGGGGAAAAGTTACACGCAATAAAGGACATGTAGTATTATTAAATGATTTAAGTCAACTGAAGTCACCACAGAAAACGTTTAGAATACAAGATCAACAAAAGGAAAGCTAGAGGCTGAACAAATAGAACCACAAGAAGAACCTACAAAAACTTTGACCCGATCTTTAAGAAGCTCAAAGCGGAAGGTTGTTTCCGGTAACATTATAGAGGTACCAAAAAATAGAAAAGCGGATTGGCTATATGATGTACTTGGTGAAAGGCAAAAAATTCACGTGCAGTAACCAGATCAGACTGGGTTGACAGTGGTCCCGCAGAAGAAACGTCGATGGAGGTGATTTTCAATACGTTTGATCTAACAACGCCTGCAACGATTTTACCTGAGGTACGCTGATGCAGGAGAAAAAGAAAGACAACTGATCATTTAAAAGTTGATCCAAAACGTAGGAGATACGCTACGATGTTGCAAAAAAAAAAAAAAAAAAAAAAATAATAAAACTGTTTACTCCTACGGAGTAAAATTTTAGGGGGTGATGTTATAGTGGAACACACCTATTCTATTGTTAATAGACTCTCCCACCTATAATAAGTAGAAGTAGTAGCAGTCGCTCAGTGAGTTGGTCAGTCAGTCGATGCCAGACAACTATTAGTCAGACATTAAAGTATCAGCCACCACAACTAGATTTCTCTGCGTCATTACCTATTATATCAAGTTCCTAACGTTTTGTACGTCAAACCTATTTTAGGACCGACAGTACAAATACAAGCCTCCACTGTGAAACCACTCTACAACAATTTTTTTTTTTTACTCCTCTTAGATGCATAAATATATGAATTAAAACTTACAAACTGTTTGATCTGCATATTTGAGAAAATATTTTCTTTTTCTAATTTCAGAAGACTGATCGGTCATTATTAGCTCAATTTTACTATGCAGATGAAGAGCTGAATATGGTGGCTGCTGAGTTGGACAGTTTCGATGGTCGTAAGGACCCTGAACGTTGTACACTTTTGGTGAACCAACTCCGAGGATGCCAAGATAAGGTTCTAAATATTATCCAAAAGATCATGGACCAAGCAATTGATGTGGAAAGAGCTAATCGTGATTTCAGGGTCAAGTTCCCTGATGATGTGTTACAAGAGAGCCTAGCTGGACAATTATGGTTTGGAGCTGAGGTAAAGTATATGCATTATTTTAAACTTGGAGTGAATGATATTGATGTAATAGATTAACATTTTCTACTTGAGAACTAGGAGTTAGCTTTGTGGTACATGAAATTTTACATGCAGATTAATACATGTTTAAGAGTAGCAGTTAGTTTCCAGGTCATTTTGGGGTAAATTTTGAATATGCATTGAATATTGCTTCCACACCTAGTCTGGTGCTTCTATATATTTGGAGATTCTTGATAAAATACAAAGAAGAATCTGTAATGTTATTGATCTTGACCTAGCATCTCAGTTTGTCATATTTTCATCACCATAATGCAGCTTCCCTGTGTCTTTTCTATAGGTACCTCCAAGAATTTGTATACCTGAGGTTTAAATATATTTTTCATAAAGGAAAAATCCTTTTTGAAGCTTTCCCCCACCTTCAATTGAAAGCTAAAGGATTAAATTTGTTAATTCCAGAAAAAAATATACTGTGGAGTATTTCAAATAGAAATTTGAATGATGTTTAATCGTTTAAGGAAAAAAAACCAAATCAAAATGGCCATTTTTAACTTTTTTTTTTTTAATTTTAAAATTTGAAAAACTTATTTTTTCCTTTTTGAAAATCCCACTAAAATAAGATATACATTTCTGAAACATTACTTTTGTAGAATTAGCAAATTTAAAATTAAATTAATCTGTTCTGAAACAAATATCACTTACTTGTAGCATAAAATTTTCTAGATAAACATTTCTTGACCTTGGTGTATTGTTATTTTCACATCTCCATCAATAATTTGATGGCTGAATATGTTGACTGGTGCACCAAAATTGACATAACATTTTTTTGTTTCTTATAATAATTTAAAATACTATAAAAATTCCTTACATTATCGAGTTACCTCTATAATGGTATTTCATTATTTAATAGCTAAGGTAATGATAAAATAATTTTATTAATTATTGATATTACATTAAGTTTTACATGTTTAATTTAATATTTGAGATAATAACTAATAAAATTATTATTATATTAATAATTAAAATATCTCAGATAATAAAGTTATTGTTTAATTGATAAATGAGATAATTTTATTATCTCAATTTAATTTTAATTTAATAACAGACAGTGGCATAAACCCAAAATTTTTATATGTCAAGGGAAATAAAAATGAGGAGACAAGCTTTAAAATCATTGACCTTTTAACCATAATGTCACTTTTATGAGATAACATATAAAAAAAAATATGACATTTGGACATCACAAAAACAAATTTTTTTTTAAAATAATCTTTAATTATGGTAAATGGAAAAAAAAAACAAAAATAAAATATATATTTTTACCAAGATTTTCTAAAATAAAAAATTTCAAAAATAAATTTATTCATTTTTGAATAAGTCCTGAAAGTTTCATTAAAATCAGACAATTATTTGATTTTTTTTCAAAAAAATTTCCCAAGAAACTGCTACACTAAAATGGCAGGAAATTACAAGTAGTATGAAAAGTTGACAAAAAAACTTTTTTTTACACAAATTTAGAATGTGTTAGAAGGAATAAAAATTTTAAAAATAATTAAATAATTTTTGTTTTTTTTTTTCAATAATAATATAAACATTTTGTGATAAATTTTTGTTTTTATTAAGTTGCTAATTCTACTAAAAGTAATGTTTCAAAATTATTATTATTTTAGTGGATTTTAAAAGAAAAAAATAATTTTTGTCTAAAACTTAAAAAAAAAAAAAAAAAGTTATAAATGGCCATTTCATTTTAATGAATATGTAACTTTCTTCATTCAAATTTCTTTTGAAATCATTTTTCACAATATATTTTCTATTTAAAATATTCAAATATTTTTATTTGAAATACTCTGACTTTTATAAAAGGCATTACAAATAAAAGTTTATTTTCCAAAACCTTTCCAAATTATATTTTTCTATTTGAAATACTCCACAGTATATTTTCTATTTGAAATACTCCACAGTTAATATTTTTATTTGAAAAACTCCACAGTATATTTTCTATTTGAAATATTGAGGAACCAGTATATTTGTTATTTGAAATACTCATTATATTTTCTATTTGAAATACTCCACAGTATATTTTCTATTTGAAATACTCCACAGTATATTTTCTATTTGAAATACTCCACAGTATATTTTCTATTTGAAATACTCCACAGTATATTTTCTATTTGAAATACTCCACAGTATATTTATTATTTGAAATAAAAAGTATATATTTTCTATTTGAAATACTCCAAAGTATATTTTCTCATTAATATCTTTTGATTTTTAGTGAATTATTGGAAACCTACTTTTCTATAAATATTTTAATGGTAATTGTCCTGATGAAAATTTACCTCAAAAATACCTAGACTTTATGAATTTAATCACAGTACTAGGTTTTAATTTTTCTCATCATTTTACAGTTGAAATGTTACATAGAAAATCATAAGTTGTATGCTAATAAAAATTACCACATTTCCAAAGTTTCTTTGCTTTGTCAGTCAACTTTGATCTTCAAAAATTTAAATGTAATGTCAATTGTGATCTTAAATTCCTGTTATTTTACTGTTCTCTCTCCTTAATATAATGTTCTCCTTTTTTTTTTCTCATATTCTCACCCCTTGCATCTTAGTGGCTTTATTCCCTTTCTTGGGTGAAATGATTAAAAAAGAAGCAAGTTTAGATGTCTGAAATTACCAAATTATTACTCATGTAATTGAATTTGATGGGGGAGGGATTAGCTGTGCAGCAGCCCTACAACCACACTTGGTTATGTAATGTAAAATTCTCTCTCTCTCTCTCTCTCTCAGATAAGGATATTTAAATTTTTATTTCATTGGAAGTTAATATTTTTTTTCGCTTTGATTTGTTTTGAAAATAGTTGGGTTTTTCTTTCCACACCAAAAACAAATTGTAAGTTTTCATTTACCCCTCCCAAATGCTGATTATCTGGTTTTAGTGAAACTCAAGTTATTTGTTCTTTACACAAGCATCATGAATTCATAAAGTGCTACTTAAGATTGGCTTTAAATGTTTGTAAATATTCAGTGCAGAAATAATTTTTTTGCTACCTTGCTGGTTTTATTTTATATTTAAAAATGAGTAAAGATTCTTAGAATGATTCTTTCAAGTGCATTGTAAAATTCGGCCTTTTTGTCTTCAACCTTGTTTAAAATGAGGTTGAATATAAAATCTAAAATTTATCTCTGCTAATTCTGGATATATAGGTATAGATCACCAAATGGTAACAAACTCCAGCTCTATAAAAAAATAAAATCATTTATAACTGCTACAATGATTTGGTCTCTATGGATCAACCCAGAAATGGAAAAGAATCTTTTCATTGTATTAAACAACATGGAAAGTTTGATTTGCTGAATAAATTTTAGAATTATACCCAGTAACTTTAAATATACATCTAACAAAAAGCAACACCTGACTGGGTCAAAATACAGTATAAAATCTTAAGAATCTCAACTCTTACTGATTTTTAAGCAAGTGTTTGTGTTTATGTTCACAGCTGAGATATGATGATGCTTTTTTTCATAATCTGTACTTAAAAAAAAAAAAATACTGCATGAAAATCCTAACCATATCCACTACTTTAGATTTTCAACTTTGCAACATGAATATTTATATTACTCAGTATGTTCTTACTCACCTTGTTGCAAAGCATTTGTCTAAACCAACAAAGAATCATTAAGACCACTCTATTCAACCAGGTTGGACTGACCTGATCTTTTGCATTCCAATTTTTATTTGAAGTGAATTCTTTTGTCCACCCAATTAAGATTTTGTTTACCTTGAATATCATAGATGTGAAAATAGCACAAAATATATTTGTATTTCTGTTTGTATCTTAAGATAAATACCTGGCCTTTTAGAATCTACTTTCACTACATCTACTTTCAAATGCACTGTTCAGTTACAGAAAATTCCTTTCTTAGCTCTTTTTGAACTCTCTAGATTTAAATATATATATATATATATATATATATATATATATATATATATATATATTTTATCTTAAAATATTATTTTAGAGAAACCCATGTTTGAAATAGATGGCCCGTTTTCTTATTTTAGACAGTGAAGATAGGTCTGTTGTTGAGTTACATTTTTTTATGTTTTCTGGAGTACATTTGCAGGCTGCAGGTCTAGAAAAATACACACTTAAAAATAAAAAAGGTGCCTATTTCAAACACAAGTATCCACTAAAAAAAGTATTTGATATAATAAAAAATGTTTGATTAAAAATAAAATCTATTAATTCTTATATAAGAGGAACATTCGCCATAAACATTTTTGCTGTAGAAAACTTTGCCGTAAGACAATTTCACTGCATTTTTTTTTAATATGCAAAGTATCTTCTTATCAAGTATATTTGGCTCACAACTAATGTTACTTCGATTTAAACATTTTAATAAGCGAAGTTATAGGCTCAGAATCCTACATCATTCATCCTTGACAGTTTATTATTTATGAAGCATTGTTTGGAATTTGCACACATTTTAAATTATTTCTTTGTTAATTTGATATATTTTTAGTCTTTTATTTTTTAAATAAATGTTTACTTTTTAATTTCTTTTTTGCTGTTTGACCCTGTAAAAAAGACATCCATATATACTTAATAACAAGATACTTCACATATTAAGTAGAACATTACTCCAAAAGGGACAGTCAAGATAAAGGTATCAAAAAAATGCAGCAAAATTGTCTTATGGCAAAAAAAATCCTTTATGATGAAAACTCCTGAGGCAACATTTCCTATAGCAAAAATGTTTACGGTGAATGTTCCAGATATGCTTGTATACATAGATAGATAATATTAGTGGTAAATATACACATATATATGCAAAATGCATAAATATATATACATACACATACATATATATTTGTATAAAAAAAAAAAATTATTCCAAGTGGATAGAATCCAGGTAGAACTCAATGTCCAGGACAGAGTAAGGATATAATAAAAAGGCTTAAACACTAATATTCCATTGTCATAATTTATTCCATTGGAATCGTAAATACGATCCAATTCATCAGACCTACAAATTCGAAAAGAAAACAGAAAAAACAACTCCGGGAATAAAAAAAATAAAATTTAGAGAGAGTGTAAGTATGAGAGTGTGGGACGAATGTTAGAGCTAAAGAGAGGGGTAACAGACGAGAGAAGGTGGGGGATTAAAATTTAACAGAGAGAAGTTTTAAAGAGGGGAGACAAAGACGGTTTAAGTGATAGAAATATGAATGTTGTCAGATGTCTAATACATTAAAGATGTAACCAGAAAAGGATACATTTTGTGGTGACATACACACACAATAACGATCTAACGATCTAAGAAAGAAAAGGAGAGAAGAAAGGGAGGAAAGGAATGGGGAAAAGGGGGGGGGGAAACTAAAACTGAAGGGCATTTATAAAAGGGCCGCTGTGTAATTAAGAAAATTTGACAAAATTAATATTGACTACAGGTTACAAATCAAATATAAACATATAAAAAAAAATAAATATAATGATTATCTAATCTAGCAAGGACCTATATTTCTATGTTCAAGAACACATGCGTATTTTTTAAACAAACTTTATAAAACACGTACATGTTACATTTAATCTTTTACCACATACATATAAATACAATACCCATGTACATTTTACATATAAAAATATATATATATATAAATATACATATATATATATATATATATATCTATATATATATATATATATATATATAGTTATTTTTTTCTGTTCTTTTTCATGAATTTGTAGGTCTGATGAATTGATTGTATTTATGATTCCAATGGAATAAATTTTGACACATGGAATATATAGTTTTAAACTTTTATATTTATTTTTATATATATATATGAACAACGTTGTTTTATAATTGATATTTTTCATATTTACCGGTTGTAATTAAATATATAAATTTTTTTTTTTTGTTTAAATTTATAAATATTTAATACAAATATATATTTTTATTTTTCATAAAAAAATATATAACTATTTAAAAAAAATAACAACTTTTATAATTATTGTAATTTTTTTTTGAAATTAATATTTATATAAAAATATGTTTACAAGATAATCATCTGACATTATATATACATATTATGTAAATAAAAATTATTTTCTAATTTAATACATATTTCAAAAGTTTATTTTCCAATTTATTTTTGAAAAATATATTTATATCCATCTGATAATACAAATATTTTTTTTGTAGATATTTTAATAAAAATGGCAGGAAAAAGCAAAAAAATTCAACATACATACCTTGAAATTTTGATAAGGAAATATATAAACAAAACATTTTTGCTATTTTTCAAAATTCCAATAAAAGTTTGTTGAGTTGATCAGTAAATGATTTATTATTACAATTTTTGAGTTTTATAACCAATGCATTCATTTTTTAATTTGAGGACTATGGGCTTTTTTTATCCCTAATATTAATAAAAAAGATGTTTTATATAGATAAAATGTAAAATTGAGAAATAAAAACTATCAATTTTAAAAGCTATGCACTGGACACAATTAAAAATTTCTGTAAATTTTTTTATTTGAACCACCATTTACAGAAAAAATTTTCTGAAAATTTTTGTTTCAGGTTTAATTATTTAAATATACAAAGATTTTGACTTGCCAGATTTAAAAACCTTCTCAAGTTTTGGAACAGGCAGTTTATTTTTAACAACAGAAGCTATGTTAATGTGTATATGACTTTGAAAGCATAGGCACCAGCACATAATATCAAAATATATAATTTGTGTCAGAAATTGAGACCATCAATTTCATCTGAGGGTATATATATGGAGCTATTTGACTCTATAATTTAAGCCCTATTGTATATTATTTTTTTTTTTTCCATATTTTTGTTTTTTTAATTTTCATTGAAATAAAAAAAAAATTTTAAATTTTTAATGTATTCAACTAATAATGGTTAATTCATGATAAAAAAAACAGCATTTCAAAATCGTCAAATGATTGAGGGGGGCAAATTTTCAATTTGAAATTTTTATAATTTCTTCATTTTATTGATTTTGATAAAACAAAATAACAACATATATTTGATTTAAATAGTGAAATTTTTTTTATTTTTTTTTATATTTTTTATTTATTCAATAAAAATGGATTTTTGTTTTTTATATGTGCATTTTGTAATCAATATCTTTGATGCCAAAATAAAAAAAAAAATTGAAATGTCAAATTAATTTTTGTATCATTGAACTTAATAGGTCTATATTCTTTTTTTTTTACATTTACTTTTGATATTTTAAATTTTGAAAAATTTTTACCCTTAATGAACAACATAAAAACTATTTTATTACAATAATAAAAAAAAATAATTTATATAAAACAATTCAATTAAAAAAATGTTTATTAAATACAATAGGAATGAATACAATGTTTTCAGAAATAAAATCAATGTTATAAATCTGGTTTAGAAATGAACTAAAAATTGAGTTCCCCTTATTAAAAATCCTGTAACCCTGGCTGAAAGAGATATATTATATTGATATATTTATCATATTTTAAATTTGGTATTAATATGAATGGTATAAATAGCTAATATATTATTTATTTTATGACATTTTTTTTTTTTTGTAAAAACTTTTGATCTCATAGTATATAGCTTTCTAAATTTTAACTGAAGTATGTGTTTTTTTTTTATTAAGAATGAAATTTTTTGTGTTTGTGGTAATTCTACTATCTGACATTAAATAATTTCCAGCAGGCTGCATCTATTAACAAAGCCAATTTAAAGCAAAAAAGAAAAAAGTCTAGCTAGTTTAAGATAGATTCTGTTTTATTAAAGAGCAAAAGATTTTTTTGGATTCCAAATTTTTATTTTTTAGGAAAAATTTTCTAAATAAAATTGATTTTTTTAAAATAATTGATTTTTATTTAAAAAAAAAAAAAAAAATATAAATTTATTTTGATATATATAATATTTATAAAAAATATACTTATAGATGAATGTTCACTTCATTTGAACACTAAATACAAATTTTTGCAAATCATTGTCAGTTAGTTCTATTCTTTATGGGTGCCCTAATATGTTGATCTTCTACCAGACAAAGTTTTGTAAATATTTATTATAACTGTCCATTTAGAACAAAATAATTTCAGTTGTACAACTTGTGGTTTCTGTCTGAGTTTCTGAGATGAGGAGTTATAATTATTTACACTATTTATATTCAGACTATTATCTTCATTTTTATTGTTGTTATCAATAATTTTCTTCCAAATTGCCCTACCGTGACCTTAATCAGGTGAATATAGGTTGTATTAATTGGATTTTGAAAAAGTAAATTATATTGGCTTTCAACTGGATAAACATTTTTTGTTTATAGAATGTAAAAAAACTTAAAAAAACAAATTTTATTTTTTTAGCTTTATCAACACCTTAAATTTATTTGTTCATATATGGACAATAATATTAAATTTTTTTAAAATTTTCAAATAATTTTTTCAAAAAATTTGCCAGGAATAAAAATCCTTTAATCGTTTTTTAAATGATACCAACATGGTTTTTTATAAAGAAATGATTTGATTTTCTAAACAAAATGAATCAATGACAAAATATTTATTTTGAATTTTATTTTTATTTCCAAAATTTAAAAAAAAATTTTTTTTTTTGTTTAAATTTAAATCTGTTTTTATTTTTAAATAAATAGTAAAATAAAAGTATTTCTTAAAGAATATTAATTGACAAAAGTTATCTATATATTATTTATTTAAAAAAATTTTCAATTTAAAAAATATGTAAATATTGGTTAAAATTATATCATATTAAAAAAAAAAAATAAGATTATTATATAAGTCTAGTTTAGAGGTAAAAACTGTCTTTCATGATATTTAGTCCATAAATTTAAAAAATAATAAAAACTTTGGCTTTACAATATTGTTTGTGATGAAGAATAAATTTCCTTTTGTTATTTTTTGATTTGATATTCATCTTTAATTTAATTTTGAAACTACCAATGGTTTGGATGGTTTTGATGAATCCATAATAAATCAACTTGTCTAAATTAAAATTTTTGTTTCAACTTTTTTTTTAGCATTTTTTTTTTTTTTTTTTTTTTTTTTTTTTTATTTTTAAAATCTTTCTTTTTTTTTTTTTTTTCTTTTTTTTCTTTTTTCTTTTTTTTTTCTTTTTCATTTTTTATTTTTTTTTCATGGTTTTTTTTTTTTTTTTTTTTTCTTTTTATTTCTTTCTTTTAAAAAATTCTTCTTTTTTCTTTTTTCTGATAATTTCTTCTTTTTTTTTAATTTCTTTTTTTTTTTTTTTTCTTTCAAAAAAAATTTTCTTTCTTTTTTTTTTCAATTTTTTTTTTTTTTTTGAAAATTTTTCTTTGTTTTCCGAACTTTCTTTCTTTTTTTTTCTTTTTTTTAAAATTTTTTTTTTCTTCTTTTTTTTTTGAAAAATTTTTTCTTTTTCTTATTTTACCTTGATTTTTTCTTCTTTATTCGATTTTTTTTTCTTTTTTTTTTTAACACCTTTTTTTTTTTCTTTTTCCTTTTCAAAACTTCTTTTTTTGAAATTTTCTTTTTTTATTTTTTGTCTTTTTTTTTGCTTTTTTATTTTCTCATTTCCTTTTTTTTCTTTAATTTTTTTTTGAATTCTTTTTTTTAACTCTTTTTTTTTTTTTTCAGATTTTTTTTTTTCTTCAAAAAATTTTTTTTTTCTTCTTTCTTTTTTTTTCTTTTTCTTCTTTTTTATTTTTTTTTTTTTTTTCTTTTTTTTTTTTTTTTCCTTTTTTTTTTTTCATTTCTTTTTTTTTTTTTCAAGTTTCTTTTTTTCATTTTTCTTCTTTTCTTTTTTTTTTTTAATTTTTTTTCTTTTTCAATTTTGAGAAAAAATTTTTTCTTTTTTCTTTTATTTCTTCTTTTCTTTCTTATTTTTTTAATTTTTTTTCTTTCTTTTTTTTTCTTTTCTTTTTTTTTTTTTTTTTTTTCTTTTCTTTTTTTTTCTTTTTATTTTTTTTTCTTTTTTTCTGAATTCTTTTTCTTTTCTTCTTTTTCTTTCTTTTTTTTTTTTCTTTTTTTTTTCTTTTTCTTTCTTCTTTTTTCTTTTTCTTTTTTTTTTCTTTTTCTTTTGTTTATTTTTTCTTTTCTTTTTTTCTTCTTTTTCTTTTTTCTTTCTTTTCTTTTTTTCTTCTTTTTTTTTTTCTTTCTTCTTTTTTCTTTTTTTTTCTTTTCTTTATTTTTTTTTTTTTCTTTTTGAAAATTCTTTTCTTTCTTTTAAAACTTTAAAAAGAACTGTTTATTTTTTCTTTTAAAAAACTTTAGTCTATTCATTTGTCACTTTATGCCTTAAACATCATCAGATGCAAAGAAGTCCGTGAGGGTTGTGCGCAAGTCTGCTTCATTGGTGAAGGATTTCCCTTGAAGACGATTATCCAAGGAGTGGAAGAGGTGGTAATCGGATGGCGCAAGGTCAGGTGAATAAGGTAGATAACACAAAGTCTCCCACCCAAGTTGTTGTATGGTATCCCTGACCACTCACACGACATGTGTCCTGGCATTGTCATGGAGGAAAAGCACACCTTTGCGATTCACCAGTGCTGGCTCCTTCTGGCGCAATACCTGTTGCATACGTTTCAATTGCTGCAAATATAGGTCTCTTGTGATCGTTTGGCCCATTGGTAGCAGTTCATAATGAACCACTTGATGACCTGTCCACCAGACACAAAGCATAATCTTGCGTGGGTGCATAGGTGGTCTTGCGGTGTGAGGGATAGCATCCTGAGGAGGAAAACCAATGTCTGGAACGCTTGGGAGTTTCGTACAGAACCCACTTTTCATCACTGGTTTCATTGATTGAATAAGGATGTGGTATGGTGGCGAGGAAATCAGATACGCAGACTGAGCTCGTTGTCCCTTGTGGACCTCCAACAGCGTTTTGGAACCCACTTGCTCAGTTTGTACGTCTTACCTAGGTGGTGCAGTTGAAGTCTAACTGTTTCATCGGAAACGTTGAACTGTCTTGCAAGTCCACCACACGTTAGACTACTGTCCTCTTCAATGGCCACCTTTCAGGACTCTGTCATTCAAGACTCCGTCATTCAAGACCTGTGGTCATCCACTGCGAGGCTCATCATGGAGAGACAAATCTCCTGACTTGAATTTTCGAAACCAACACTTTGCAGTACGTTCATCCACAGTACTATCTCCAAACGCTTGACATATGCGGCAACTTGATGCAGCTGCTGATAAGCCCACTTTGAAGTCGTAAAGCAAACAGCCCCGAACAAGATCTCTAGACACTTCTATCCTTCTCACAGCTGTCCGGATTATAACTGATGGCTGGGCACGGTGTGAGTGTTTTTTTATAATGTCTGATGCTCCTACTTCCGGCTGTCCGAATTTGAAAATAATTGCTACACAAATTTCATATATATTTCAACTTCATTCAGTGACTAATCAAAAAACGGACAGAACTTTTTTGGTTACCTTGTATTTTGTCAAATGAAATGGACAATGATGATAACCTATAACTGATGAACAAGAATTATTCTTGGGATTCAGTTTTGAATGAATTTTAAAACTGTAACTTTCTATATAAATAGATAAACACCTTTTTTGTAAATGTACCGTAACATTTTCTTCTATAGTGTTTTTTTTTGTTTTTTTTTGTCAGGTTGACTCAGTATAAAAATAATATGCAGTATGTATCTGTGAGTCAACAGTAACTCCTCAATTATTAAACCATAAAGTAGGGGTACAATCTATCTGTGAGTATATATGGTAATTTGGAAATTCCTGCAAAAATCAAATAATTCTCAGTTTAATGAAATTTTCAGGACTTATTTATAAATGAATGAAATTGATTTTTGAAATTTTCTTTTAAATTAGAAAATCTTGGTAAAAATATTTATTTTTTTACATGTTTCTTCCCCTTACTTAATTTTATGAAAGCTTCAGAAATTTAGTTAAAAGCAGAATTTTTTTTTTTAACAATTTAAACCGATTTTATTTTGCAAAATCAGACCTGGTCTTACTGAAAATCTGTTCTGAATTAAAAAATAAAAATGCAATAAAACTAAGACATTTTGCTTTTTATTGTCTGAAGAAAAAAAATGTTTGATGAAAAATTTTTTTTTTTTTTTTTTTTTTTTTTTACAATTTAAAATTGAATAATTTATAAAAGTTTTTAAATCTTTTAAAGTTCAATTTTGATCACATAATTTTTAGGGACTATTAAATAGAACTATATTTACTAATCATATATTTTAAAGTTTATTACAATCTGAAGACCCCCGACTATTTTTAAAAGAATTTGAATTTGTTTTCATATATGTATGTTGATGCAGAATTTCTGAAATGTGCATGTACAAACTGATAAATCTACTAATAAAGGGTCATCTTTTAAACGTCGTCCCCTCCCTTATGAAAACCCTAATGAAAATTGTCATCTGTTATGCCATAGATAATCATCATCACGCTCAGTGGTCAATCTACTGTCAATAAATCAATAAATATGTCAGAAAAACAAGACCCTGTGGTTAGGAAATGATTGTATACAACATTTTATGCTATATGTAAGTAATATTTATTTCCAATCAGATTAGTTTAACTTTAAATTTGCTAATTTTCCTCAAATAATGTTTCAGAAATATATATTTTATTTTTGCAAGATTTTTAAAATTGAAAAATAAGTTTTGGTTGACGTGATTGATTTTACTGGGGATGGGGGGAATGCAACTCTATTCCAATCAATATAATTTGTCTGAAATACATCAAAGTATTTTGCTTACCAGATATAGTAAATTTAATCCTTTAGCTTTCATTTAAAGCTAAATTGAAAGCTTTTTCATTTTTAAAAATTCATTTTAAACCTTACGTATACTGAATTCATGGAGGTACCTAAATTAAAGTATGAAACTGAGTCACTGTGTAGTGCTGATATCTGTGCAGAGTCTATAGCAGCAAATGTTCTCTACCCCCAATATTGAGCATATTTCTCCCATAAATATAGCAAACACACACACACACACACACACACACAGAGTAGAGAAGCAAAATTGCTGTGACATTCAAAACTTACTATAAAGAATTGAATAAACTGGATTATTAACAAAAAAAAGAACATTAATAAAACTTGGATAATATGAAAACAAATATTACCTTAATGTAGCTTCAAAAAGCTGAAAAAGTCCTTCTTAGCATACTGCTCCTACTGGTAGCTTTGAGAATGTTATGGTGGGAAGTCTTTTTGCTGGTCTGCTCAAAAATACCCCAATATTGTTAGTTTATCAGGTTCAAGTCTGGGCTGAATGAAACCAAAAAGCTTACTGGCTAGAAATTGGTAAATTTAGCTTTGCAGTACTTCTGCATTTTCATAGCTGTGAGCACCATACTGGGTTCACACATTAACTTTGCCTCTGGTTTTAGCTACCTTGAGGCATGCAAAAACAAGGCATTTCAGGGTATTGTTGTAGGCATCAGCACCCACTTTTGTTGAAACTTGTAGAAGAAAGGGTGCATATTTTTTTCATTTTTTTTTTTTTTTTGTCAGGGCCAATGACACCCAGGTTGAATGTCTGGTCTTGAAGATCCCATTGTAAAAGTAGTGGTCATTTTAACTATTCAAAGTGATGTCAACTGTGAAGATCTTTAGGTTAACTTTTAGCTCAGCAGCTTTCTTATTGAATTTAGGTACCAGCATGAGATTGCTGTAAAATGAGTATAGCAGGCCTTAAACTTGACAAAAACAAAATTTTATCAAAATGTTTGTTTTTATTAAGTGGAAAGAACAAAGTAATTTTGAATTATTTTTAAAAAATTTTCTGTCTTTATTAGAGCATTCTAACTTTTGATTGAAAAACATCATTTCTCTTCATCAGTGAGTGTCCTACTAAATAACATGGCGGATTTTTGTGTACTTATTTTTTTTTTTTTTTTAATGGCAGTCATTAATTTTGAAAACCTTGCAAAAATAAAAATAATTGTCAGATTTTAATGAAACTTTCAGAAACTATTTACAAATGATTGAAATTATTATAAATATGTTTATTTTTTTTAAAGTCATGGTAAAAAAATATTTTTTATATTTATCCCCCCCCCCATTTTATGAAAACTCATGAAATTCTAATTTGTAAATTGCTTTTTAGTGATTAATTAGTTAAAAGCACAAGGAAAGCAAATCATTTTTTTTTTTTTTAGTTGACAGAAATTTGACCTTAAAATCAGCTCTGAATTGTAACATACAAAACTCAATAAAACAAAGATATTATTTAATTTTAAAAAAGCTTTTAGTTTTTTTTTACTTGTTTGTATGAATATGGATAATATTTTCTGAAAGTAAAAACGTTTCGATGAAAAAAGTAAATTTTTACAATTATTTGTTATTTCTTAAATTATTTTTTTTTTTTTTTTACATTGAAGTTGTTAAATATTCTAAAATTAATGAAAATCTTGTACACCTTAGTCAATGGTGTTATTAAATAGATAAATATCATTTACAGATTATAAAATAAAGCTGGTTGCCAATAGCTAAAAATCTAACATGTTTTTTTGTGCCCCAAAATAGCTTAAATTCAAATATACGGAAGACCGGAAGCATCATGAAAACAATAGTCCGTCACGTGGTTTGCGTTGGTAGTAACATAAACATTTTGACGATAAAATTCTGCTTTCGTCAAGTTTAATCCCATTTTTATCATGCTATGCCTACTTAGAAATAATGAGGTAAATAAGTTGTTCACATAAAGCTAAACTGTCACTTATAACCTTCCGTACTATAACTTTTCCTCCCGTAAGATGAAATCATCACACACGTCACTTGTCAATCAACACCTGTTAAGCCCGGCTTTCTATCGTTTGAAAGTACTTTTCTTTTTCTTTTTTTCTTTTAGCACAGAAAGTAAGTAATGTTTGTTTCAAAATACATTAAATAGACTTTATAATTTCTAATTTTCTTAAGTTAATTTTAAAAAAAAAATCATAATTGATTTTTTGAACGATTTTAAATGGAAACTTTCACTTTTGTAAACAAAAGTTAAAAAATGGCTGACGATTGATTTTCTGTCAATTTTGCTGATCAAAAAAAAAAAAAAAAGATTTTTAACGAAAATTTTGGACATGCTAGAAATTTATTAAAAAATGTAAAAAAAATAATCAAAAAATACTTTGATCGTTCCTCTTGATAATAACATAAACATTTAGACAATAAAAAATTATTTTCATGAAGTTTAAGGCCGTTATTATCCTGCTATGCTCATTTTCCAGCAATCTCCTGGTGGTACCTATAAATATTGATACATGTTGTTAAGTCCTCTACAATTTTGGTCTCAGTTCCAATTTTACTTTAATAAACCTCAGAAACTCACTACTGCAAAACTTTCTTTGGATGTTATCACCTATGACTGGTCTTCTTGACATTATAGACAGTATGCATGGACACACCTGTTATATTGGGAATGCTTTTAGTTTTGATTTGGGCATGCAGCAAGTTCAGCACTTTTTTTTTCGCCCCAGTTGTCCTATGATGCTATTTTTTTATGATATTCCAGAAAAATATGTAAGCATTAATAGCTGACAGTATACTCTTAGTTATATATTTGGTTTACATATGATTTGGTACATTGGTTGGTGGTAAATTTCTCTGAAAGTTTTGATTCTCCATCCAGGCTTCACACACACATATATATATATATATATGCAAGCAACTTCTTCCCATGAAACCACTACTATCTTGAACCAAACTCCCAAGAAGCTGTTTCCCCTGAACACTACAATCTTATTGTGTTCAAATTTAACCTGTTAACTGTTGTCTTCCCCACCTATCCGTATAAACAGTTCCTTTTATTCTGCAACCCTCTACCTCAAGTGCCTCCCACTGACCTTGTACAGGGTGAGGCTAATTGTTACAAAAATAGAAAACAAAATAAAATTTATATTATATATATATATATATATATATATATATATATATATATATATTGCAGAATAAAAGGCACTGTTTATACAGATAGGTGGGGAAGATAACAGCTAACAGGTTAAATTTGAACATAAGATTGTAGTGTTCAGGGGAAACAGCTTCTTGGGAGTTTGGTTCAAGATAGTAGTGGTTTCATGGGAAGAAGTTGCTTGCATATATATATATATATATATATATATATAAATATATATAAACACAGTAAATTACATTATTGTTATTGAACCAAGATTAATACTACCAGCTTTTAGTTGAATATTCAGGATCAGAGTCTGATTTATTTAATATAGATAATATCTAAGAAGTAGATGAATTTGTAGAAAATTCTTGGTTTCTTCTCCCCTTGTTATTACTTCCTATATTTTCAATATTTAGATTATAGATATTTTACAAGAATTAGAAAAAAAACTTTTGGCAAATATAAGTCTCAGAAACAATCTTCTCAATTTGTAAATTTATAGGTTACACTGCCATCTAAATTTTAAAGAAAAACAGTTCTTTGCTTTTATTGTTGACAAGATTTAATAAAGGTTAACTTCAGAGTAATGACTTTTGTTAATATTCTGATAGCAATACTGGGTTACCTTACTAGAAATGATAAAAAGAAAAAAATACATTGCAGTATTGGCCAATGTTGAATTTATGGGGAAAAACTCAAAACAATTCTTTTCTTGCAATAAAATCTTTACATATTTCAAGTCTAAGAATTTTAATTAGTTTTTATTAATTACCTGACATAATCTTAAAAATTATACATAATGTTTTTGTAGATATTGTTCACTTTTTTTCTTTGTATTATGTATTGGACTTCATAACCTCTAGCCTCATATTTTGTTCTTCATTCTATATAATATTAATGTTAATTTTATGAATAAAACTGAAATAACTTCTGGAGTTGAACCCAAACTGAGTTGGCAATGGAGTTTTCAACAATTGAAAAGGTGTTATACAATGATTTCTTCTGTTTTGGCTGATTTTTATGACACTTCAACTGCTGTATTTTTCCCTCTGTGAGTTGTCTGTTACAGTAAATTTTTAATAAAATTGAACAAAACTGTTCATCCACTTTGTAGTATTGTTCTTATTCCTGTACTTGTAATGACTGGTAGCTTTCTTTGTAATTTCAAAATGTATAACTCTCTTTGTTTCTCCACTGAGATAATGTATCATAGTTGTCCTTCAGGTTCAAAGAAGACTTTCTTTTGCAATTCATCAGCAAATCTGGGAGTGTTACCATAAATCAAGTCTGGATATGCAGTCTTGAGCAGTAGGAACCACGGAAGTTAGTGGTTGTGATCACTGCCAAAATTGCATAGTGATGCTGTTCTTTGAGTAGTGATGCTAAGTTTCTTCAAACTTGGAGGAGGTTGGCTGGACAATAGTATGCCAATATAATTGATTGACAGCACACTCATCTTGCTCATTTGGTTTTATCTTGTACCAGTTGAGGTTAGCTTTGATTGTATCTTTGTACTGTTTATTTGCTTATTTTTAAACTAACGGATTGAACCTGTTACTTTCAGTGAATCAGTTGACATGGAAATAGATCTGAATGAATCCATGTATAATACTAAGCTATTTAAGTTACAGTTTTAAGCATTATAAAGCAAGCAGAAAGATATTGATTTTAGATTAAAAAATGATTTTACTTTAAGTAAATTGTTTTCTGGCATAAAATTCTAAGGTTTATTTTTGTTTTTTTTATCTCTAAACTGCTTGTTCAAAATAATTGCTTCATTTCCTTTTCTCTTCATAACAGCAAGTTATAGGCTGATTAGTTTTTTGTTTTTTTTTTTTGTTTTTTTTTTTTTTGTTTTGTTTTTTTTTTTGTTTGTTTTTTTTTTTTTTTCCTTTCTTACAATTTACTTATCAGTGGCAGTTGGATAATGTGAACACAGATTACATTTTTATCTTATGCAAATGTCTATCTTCAAGGGAACAAATAATTTTTTCTGATACAAATCATGAATTCCAGTTAATATTGCATTGATTACAGCTCTCCAAATCAGTAAATGTCCTAATGATGTTCAATGAGCACCCAAATTCC
>CAHIKZ030001593.1:0-15000 GCA_903632075.3 Acanthosepion pharaonis
CAGACATCATGGTATTTTAAGAACAAAAATCCAGACTTAAACTAACAGTGCAGTAATGTTCAGGCAAAGGATTGAAATATCTAATGTGTTCCAGAAACGAATAATGAAGTATTTTCATAGCAGACATCATGGTATTTTAAGAACAAAATCAGACTTAAATTCTTACTCGCTATACAACAGTGCAGGTAAATGTTCGGGCAAAGGATTGTAATACCTAATGTTCCAGAAACGAATAATGTAGCATTTTCATAGCAGACATCATGGTATTTTAAGAACAAAATCCAGACTTAAATTCTTACTCGCTATACAACAGTGCAGTAATGTTCGGGGATTGTAATACCTAATGTGTTCCAGAAACGAATAATGAAGTATTTTCATAGCAGACATCATGGTACTTTAAGAACAAAATCCAGACTTAAATTCTTTCTTGCTTTATACAACAGCAGTAATGTTCGGGCAAAAGGATTGTAATACAATGTGTTCCAGAAACAAATAATGAAGTATTTTCATAGCAGACATCATTTTATTTAAAACAAAACAAAAATCCAGACTTAAAGCAATGTTCGGGCAAAGTTGTATAACAAAAATTGTAATAATAGCAGTAAATCATAGTATTTTAATAACAAAATCAAACTGTAAATTCAGAAGACATAATGATCCAGAATGTTCGGAAAAAGAATTGCATTTTACCCACATCAGAAACGAATAATGAAGTATTTTAAAAAACTATCAAAAAACCAGACTTAAATTCTTTTTTTTTATACAACAGTGCAAAAAATGTTTGATGCAAAAAGGGTTTACCTTTGGTTGTGTTCCAGAAACGAATATAAAAGGATTTTCATAGCAGACATTCTGGTATTTAAGAACAAGAAGACTTAAATTTTCTCGATCAGAATGTTCGGGCAAATGTTGAAATACCTAATGTAGTGTTTCCAGAAACGAATATTGAAGAAAAAAGGCATCCTGGTATTTCAAAGAATGAATATTGGATTGTGCTCTAGTTGTTCTTTGCGGCAATACCATCTCCAAAAGATAGTACCTTGTCTAAAACAGACACCGTGATCAAGACTTTATATAGATTTTGCAAGGTCCTAAAAATGGATCATATTATCTTGTGGTAGTTGATAATTTGACTAAATGGCCGGAAATTTATAAGGCAAAAAATCCTTCAGAGACAGTGAATTTCTTGCATAAACTGTTTTCGAGCTATGGCATACCAGATACCGTAGTCTCTAGAACGTAATTCACGGTTGAAGAATTCGAAGACTTTTGTGTGATATTCTTCGTTGAACATATTACGTCCCCGTCGTATCACACAAGGTCGATCGGATACGAGGTAAGGTTAGTGGGAATGTTCAAAAGAGCATTGAAGAAAGCAAGTCTTGAGAAAGTAAATAAGGAAGCACTTCAAAATTTTCTGAGAGTTTACCGTATAAAACCTAACCCTAGTTCACCATCAGGCATGTCGCCGGCGGAATTAATGTTTGCTAGAAAAGTAAAACCGGTGTTTGACAAGTTATTACCAAGTCAAAAAACACGATAAAAAAAAATTAAAAAAATAAAACGACATCAAAAGTTTCAAAGTTGTTGATAAAGTGTTCTTCATAGCATATGAGGATAGCAAAGAAACTTGGGAAAATGGCATAATATCAACAAGAATTGATAGGGTAGGTAATTTCCATGGTAAAACGGAAAATATTTGAACATAAAATGCACCATAACCAGCCAAAAAAATGTTTTATCGAAGAAAGACATGAAGCATTGGAAGAACCGATAAAAATGCTATATGATATTTCGATGTGCCAGTACCACAACAAGTCGTGAAACCTACAAGGATAAGTTCCAGAGAAATAAAGCGCACTGAAGAGCTGGAAGTGGATCCGAGACGGAAACGCTAAAAAGTCAAGTACGTTGGCGAACTCTCCAGAAAGACGAGGGGGACATACTAATACTAATAAAAATAAAATATTTTAAAAAGTACTAACCTCAAAAGAGGGGATGTTGTGGAGTAAATAACACTGCAACAGTGACTATATAAACTACTCCAAAATTATATATAATGAGCTGCAAGTCAGAGGTAAGAATAAGCCGTTTGGAGTCAGGCTCGCGACAGGCTTGTCGAACTCTCTGCCTTCGGGTGGAGAGGAACCCAGACGAGGACAGAGTCTCATCTGGGAAGGTAGACAAACCTGACCTTGTGCATGCGGGATCTTACGGGAATTTTTGCCCGTACCTCCAGGTTGGGAATCGGCCCACATAAAAACCGGTCTTGTGCCACATCCTGCCTTTTGGAGTTAGGCAGTTCGCTACCAGGATCGCGACAGGCTTGTCGAATTCTCTGCCTTCAGACAGAGAGGAACCCAGACTAGGATATGCCTACGGGCTGAGTCTCAACTGGGGAGATAGAACAACCCGACCTCGTGTATGCTATGTCTAAATGGAATTTTTGCCCGAGCCTACAGCCTCAGAATCGCCCCACATAAAACTGGCCTTGTGCCACATTATCCCTTGGGAGGAGATTTAATAAATAACAGAAGAATCCGTTTAGAAATAGTCTTCAGACTAAGCGGTACAATCGTCACTGCAAGTTGCCGAAGCTTTAATTATATTATAAGTATTACAGTACGCGTTATGACTATTAGACTCATCCAACTCTTTCCAAATCCTCGACACTATCCTCAGATCGACACGTAAACACTCTGAAATATCCGGTGCGAATGCCAAGCAGTACAGTATGCCGTTTCCAAATTTCTGGCGGTGTGAAATGCGTCATGTTGCTCTTTTTCTCCCAGACAGTGCCCAACTGACCTTACTATACTGTGCAGTCGACAAAATCAAAAACAAACAATGCGCATGCGCGAAATTAGAAATATAAAATGTCGATAATTTACTGTTCAGTTTTAATTGGCAACTATTCTAGTTAAAGGCCAATTCAGCAAGGTTCATTGAATTTACAACGAGCCCCTGATCCCGATAGCGGTCAACCTCAACCTCGATAGGATATGCTATAATATAATACTGTCGTTTACGGCAGCCGTTGGCGTCGGAATCGTCATCGTCCCTCTCCCTATTCCCTTTCCCTCTCCTGGAGGCGGTATCGGTGTCGGTGGCGGAGTTGACTGTGAATCAAAGAGTGTTTGACGAGGCCATTCGCGTGAATTTGATATTGTGGACAACTCTGAGCGACGGAGAAGCTCACACATTTGGTGAGAAGCGCCTCCCTCACGGATGCTTGGTCTGTTTAAGTCGAGAATTTTTGCTAAACCTATTGACTGGTGCTGCCCTCTTCCGACGTTGAGATCATGTAGATCTTCCACCGTTGAGTGTGTTTGTGTTCAGTCTCGTGCTTCCGCTTCGAGCTTACCGCCATTATTGGTCCTATAGGAGTTGGGCATCCAAAAGACTTATCTTCGGATAATTGGGATTTTCTAGTTCAAATAACTGAAAAGCGATAAAACATATATATTTTAATTTGTTTGTCAGAGTGAATTACTGATGTTATAAAATGTACCAATTTGACTTGTTATTACTTTAATGACATTAGTAGAAACGAATCAATAAATAAGACAAGTATAAAACTAATAAAATTATATGTACATATGATAAAAATCGATTTAAGATATGGTTTATTTATGGGTCAATATCAAGGACAGAGTGTTTGTAAATATAAAAGTGGACATTGAGGTCAACAATCAGAAGCCACTCTCTCTCGCTCTTTCTCTCTCTCTCTCTATATATATATGTATATATATATATATCTGCGTGTGTGTAATGTGAAATTTTAGCATCGTTTGATAATGGAACGGAACTTTCTATTTTAAGTATACATTTTACGATTGAATTTAAATTGAAGTTTCAGTTTCGAAACATAGGAATTTCAATGGATAGTGATGATAATATAAACGGAAAAAAAACAACAATTATAATAATTATATATATATATATATATATATATATATATATATATTTTGTATGCAAGTGGTACTTATGAGAATTTGCTCAATATCAGAGATAGAGCTATTAATATTTGGTTGGATTGATGTCGGTTTGTGACCCTGGATATAAAACTAACGATCGCAAAAGACGTGAAATGGGTCACAAACTCACATCAATCCAATATATATATATATATATATATATATATATATATATCATCCCAAGCTTAACATATTATTGACAAGGCTAGAATATGTAAAGCTTGGGATGACCGTGCCTCCACGAAAAATTGCACATTATTAAACTTCTAAATAATAATAATCTATTAAATAATAGACACGAGTTAACGGTTTTTTGTAAACATCATCAGATTTTTGGTTTGAATTATTAGATAAAAAAATTTTTATATAACTTGTTTAACAAATAGCCCAATCATCAGATTCATAGTAGGAATAATTAACTACAAACATGCATACAACATAACACACTTCATAATCCATAGCCTAAATTAGTAGTTTAAATACCTTACATATAAAAGATAACCCTTTATGAAGTCGTCAAAAAAACAAACGTTACGAAAGTTTTTCTTTTTTTATATGCACAATTCCCTTTCATAATAAAATAAAATAAAATAAATAAATAAATCTCCATAGACAAGCAAACTAGACGATGGTCAATACATCTTCCGTTTCATTTGAGACACCCTACCTTTCCCCGACTTGACACCTTGAAAGTATCTCTATACCGCTACTTATTATTAACACCCTACACTCGCCTACCCAATTTAGACAATTCACCCTAGCTGTTACCATGGGGATTTTGATTTCAATTTTTAAAACAAGTAAATTTCAGATATACGTTATTCCAACAAAAATTTCCAACCCACTTTCAACTCAATTTAATTTAAAGGATTATATTGAAGTTTTCGGCTCTGTTTTTGAAACATGAGACCTCTTATGTAGCGATTTGGAATCATATTTTAAATAAATAATTATATATATATATATATATATATATATATATATATATATATTCCATTATATATAATATAATGTCATAATTTAATATATTTTATTTAATTTTATAATATATTCTTATTTTAAGGAAAATATATCCATGCAATCTGTCTCGTGCTTATATCTATAATTATTTGAAATATATAATAAAAATATTATTTTTAGCTATACGTTTTTTTTAATATTTCAGTGTTAAATTTTTTTTTTATACACATGAACATATGACAGAAAACCAATATTTCGAAATAAATTTATATTTATATGAGATCGATTTATTTTATTATTCATTAATTATTTTATCTGTATTAATAAATAAATTGAATGTCCTTTTTGGATTTTCTTAATATTTTATATTACTGATTTCTTACCTTTATATATATATATATATATATATATATATATATATATATATATATATAAAATTTATTTATTTTATATATGATATCAATCATAAGATATTTAAATGTTTCAAATAAATATTTAATGTTCAATATAATTTATTTAACAAATGAAAATTAAAATTGAAATCTATTGTAAATTCTCTTTTCCAAATTAAAATTGGAAAACAATTTAATAAGCTTAATTTTGGTATAATTATTTTGTTAAATAATTTAATATAAAATCAATCAAAATATATAATAAAATGGAAAAACAAATTATTCAAAATAAATTTTTTATTTCAATAGTTTTGTATCGAGCATATTTTTTAAAAATAATATAAAAAATACTAAAATAGGTTTATTATTTACTTAATGAGTTTTTTTCTATTTTTTTGTTATATTTTAAAACAAACACACACACATATATAAAAATATATATATATATATGATATATGAATATATATATATATATATAAATATATAAAACAATATATATATATATATATATAAATTATAATATATATATATATATATATATATATATATATATATATATATATATATATATATATATATATATATATATATATATATATATATATATATTTATATTTTTATATGAAAAATTAGGTAATCCCCATGGTAAAATATAAGGAGGATAAAATCCAGAACAATCAATGTAAATCCAGAGCAAATAATTAAAAAAAAAAACAGACCACTTTAATGTTCCATGTAATAAATTATTTCACCACAGCCCTTTTATAAAGGACTGCGGATCATCAGACATTTACTTTATAAAGGTTAAAAAGAAAAAAAAAAAATTTTATAAAATTTACATATTTTGAATATATAGTTTATATAAATAAAAAATGTCTGAGGAAATAAAAATTAGGTTATATATGAGGAAATTTATTCAAAATATTTTTATATAAAAACGGTTATATTTAATCAAAAAATTTATACCATTTGATATCATTTCTTTATATATATAATAAAAAAATATATATATATATATAAAATATATATATATATATATATATATATATAAAAATATTTGATTTAAATTTATTATCATATTTATATATATATATATATATATATATATATATATATATATATATATATATATATATATATATATTATCAAATTAAATAATTGTTAAATCATTCTTTTTTGTTCTTTTATTTAAAAAGCGATCATTCAGCATGGAGACTCATGCAAATGGAAGAATAATAAAAACAAAATAAAAAAACGGAAATAAATATAATTACAATAGGAATGTTATAAAAATACTGTTTTTTTATATATGTGTTCTGTTTATGGGCGATTTTTTCATTTCAGATTTAAATGCTTTAAATGATATGGAATAGTCTTCAGATTTTTTTATTTTAGGGGTTTAGTAAATAAAAACAAATAAACATGGAAGTCTAGGCAAACGTTAAAATTTTGGAATTTATAAACATAAAAATATGTTAAAAAAATTGGGTTTAATATTTGGGGATATATAGTATCTTTATTAATTATACAAAATCTCTTAGTAATTATAATATTACAAACATTAGGTATTTATATATTATTTTATTGGAACACTAATTGTGAAACACATTTAACAGATCAAAAAAAACATATCAAAGGAAGCATTTTTAAACATCCATAAATGAAGATTTTTTTCATTTTAATTTATCTATATAAATTAAATAAAATTCATTCGATTTTTTTTTTGGATTATTCAATATTTTATTTTTTACAAGGATCCACTGGGATTTATTTGTCAACGGATTATATATATATATATATATATATATATATATATATATATATATATATATATGTGTGTGTGTGTGTGTGTGTTTGTGTTTAAAAATAAAAATATATAGAAGAAAAAAGAACTCTTTTTAGGTAAATAATCAAAGTTCTTTTGTATTTTTATTTTTATTTTTAAAAAAAGTGCTGATACAAAATTATAAAATAAATTTAAATTATAATATCTTGACGTCTGTGAATGTATTAAAGATATATATACAAATTATATATATATATTATTTAAAAACAATTGCTCAAGCCGTTACCATAATCTATTTTAATTTCAATTTTGAATATATTTATAAAATTGTTAAAAATTTCAGAAATAAGTTATTCCCAAAAAAATTTCTTGAAGAAAAATTTTAAATTGGTACTTTAATTCAATTTAATTCAAATTTATATGAAGTTTTTTTATATTATTTTGAAACATGAGAACTCTTATGTGTGTGTTGGAATCATATTTTTAAATAAATAATCATATATATATATATATATATATATATATATATATATATATATATATATATTTAATAATAAAATATATTTAAAAAATAAAAAATTTTAATTTAATTTTTTTTATATTAATATTTAAATATTTTTATTATTTTTCCATTTTTCGACTAGTTTCTTAATATGGCCATCATAAAATTAAAAAAAATAATTTTATCTTGAAAGTAGCATATTTATTTTAAAAATAAATGATTTATAATGGAGAAAAATGAAATTTTTGTCTGTAGTTTTCGAGAAATTAGAAATAAATTTAAAAAAATTTTTTCAAGATAAAATTTTGGTTACTGTGTTGGTGAAACAGTAATTTTTGAATATTGTTATTTAAATAAGAGCTGAATGGATTCATATATGCTCTGAATTCAATTGTTCATTTTTGACAGTTTTATTGGTTTTTTTTAAGGAAATATCTCTGTTTTTAATGTTAAAATTTTAAATTTGGTTCTTATAAATATACTATAAAATAATCTTGTTTATATATATATATATATATAATATATATATATATATTATATTAAAAATTTTTTTTACTTTACATGTTATTTAAGAATATTTTTTTTCATAAATGTTAAATGTTCAAATTTTAAAATGTTTTTATGGAGTCAAAAATATTTTTTAAAAAAATGACAAAAAAAACTTTTTTAAAAATCATAAATTAAATTTTTTTAAAAATTTCTAATTTCAGAAATTTTTTCAATTTAATGTTTAAATTCCATTCGATTTATATTTAAAAAAGCAAAACATTGAGAAAAAAAATTTATTATTTGGATATCAAAATTTAAAAAATTATTTGAATATATCAATTAAATATATAATATATCGGATAAAAATTTTATTCCTTATAGTTTTATTAATATAATATACCTAGTTAATTATATAATATATATATATATATATATATATTATTATTAATACAATTTAATAAGACTATCATTTAAGCCGAAAAAAATTTGTTATTTATATTTAATATTTATGTTGAATCTTAATTCTTCATTGAATATGAATATCATGGAGAAAGTTCTCTATAAAAAAAAATATCCATAAATTCCCTATCACATCATTAAATATTTAAAATAAATAAATAAAATTTAATAAAATATAAAATCACAATCATAAATATGAATTATATTTCATTATTTTAGGAATATAAATAAATATATATATAAATGAAAATAATTTGAACTTGAACAACTATTTTTAATTTCATGGAAACAGACTTTAAACACTTTTATAATTCCTTGAAATATTCATGCATATATTCTATATATGAAACCAATATATAAATTTCAAAAAGATATTTTCATACGAAGAAATTGAAAAAAAATGAATAGAAATGGATAAAAGATTTAATCAGTTCAAATATTTGTAATATTACATTGATATATATAAATATCATATACCAACAGATATATATTGCCATATATATGCAGCTATCGAATATATAGATCCTCAAATAAATTGGAAAATTTAGGTTTTGCGAACATTTAAATATTTTTTAGGGAAATAAAAAGCTATATTATAAAAAAAAAAAAAATCAGGATATGAAAAAATATAAATCATCAATGCGATCTATTAAATTTGTGGAAAAATTAATGTTGAAATATAACATAGAAATAAATTCAAATAATTATATATAAGAATACATTTATATATATATAGGTGTGTATGTAAAAAAAATATAGTGGCATATATGAGAAATGAACATGTAAATGTACAATATATATAAATGAATGATTATACGCATATAAGTATTTTATGAATAAATTTCATTCCATTGAATTTGCTCTTTTATTACCCACAACCTATAAATCTATATCTCAACTAATTTACATTAACCTTAACGGGCTTATGTTTAAACCCCCGCATCGCTTAATAGTACAACAACTATTTGCTGTAAATCCCAGATAAAATAAAAAACAGGGCCGTTATAATAAAAACATCTTATAGCAGGAATTGATATTATGACTACAAACAAAAATCTTATAAATAAATTCAAAAATAGATAATAGCTTTTCGAAAAAAGATAATTTATATTCCCCAATAATATTACACACATTAAACTCATTAACAAAAATATGAGTGAGGAAGACTGATTTTGAAAATATTTTTGCAACGATACTTAAAGACAAGCACTTGAGGATGATTTGAGTTTAAACTAAAGAACGGTTAAATATTTGCTATATATATGTTATATTTAAAAAATTTTTTTTATATATATGAATTGGATTGATGTGAGTTTGAGGGAATGTTTTTATTTTATTTAAAAAATCTATCTTTTCAAAATTGATCAATATATAATATAAAAAACTTATATTTAAAATTGATTCATAAAATTAATAAAAAAAAGCATGTTTCATACTTAATTATATTATATAATATTTAAATATTTATATACAAATAAATTATATCGACCTTTTTCTTTATGGATAAAGTTCTAATATTTTCATAATTAAAAGGATCCACTTTGATTATACCTATAAAAAAAATATATATATATATATATATATATATATATATATAATATATATATTGTAAAAGGTTTAATTTAAATAATTTAACATATCATGTCGTTTAAAAAATTTTAAAAATTGATTATTTTTCATTTTAACGAATTAATTTCTTGGTAGAATTAGAAATTGATTGAAAAAAAAAATCAACATGTTAATTATATATTATTTAAAAAAAAAAATCACTAACAAACATCAAATTAAATTATTTGTAGACAGTTTAGAGACATTCAAATTTATATCAAACATTATAATCTTTATGAACCCCAAAATAACACTTTCAAAGTAAAACAAAATAACAGCGTCTGTTTCTAGCCCTTTTTTTACAAAGAAAATTAGTGACACCTTCTCTCATAACTTCCTTCTCTTTTTTTCTCTATGGTTTTTTTTTTTCTCTACCCCTTCGATATCAATATATAATAAATTCCGTTAAGTTAACCGTTTAAATGTGTCAATATCTGCTAACTAACTCATGTCTTCTCTCTCCCCCCCTCACTTCCTCACTTCGTTAATTTACATATATGTTTAATACGGCCCGCCAAAAAAATGTGTAAATTTTCTTTTCATTTTTTTTTTGTTTGGAAGTAAAGTCTGATGATCCGCAGTCTTTTTAAAAGGGCTGTGGTGAAATAATTTATTACATGGAACCTTAAAGTGGTCTGTTTTTTATTTAAATTATTTGCTCTGGATTTACATTGAGCTCTCTGGATTTTATCCTCCTTAGGTTTACCCATACGGATTACCTAGTTTTTCATAAAATAAAATATATATATATATATATATATATATATATATATATATATATATATATATATATATATATATATATATATATATATATGTTTATTATTATTTCATCCTAGAAAAATAGTTTATTGGGTTATCTATTAATATTTATTCTTTTTTTAACAACCAACCTGAAGTTATTGTTTATTTTTTTTTTTTTTTGAAATTTTTTGCTTAGCTAATATATTTTTTTCATTTTTATCAATTTTAGTTTAGTTTTTAGTTCTGTTAAAAAATTATATATAAATTATTTTTATTCTATGTTAAATAATGATCATATAATCTCTTCCATTTTAGGATTTTGACAAAAGTATTGTCTTAAACAGTCATTTTTTGCTTCTTTTATATTTTTTTAATTTTGTTTAACATATTTTTTCTTTCCTAATTTATCTTTTTTATAGTCTTTTGTTTTTATATAGCAATTCATATAAAAAAAAATTTAATTTTTTTTTTTTTTTTGTGTTACTTATTTTTTAAATTTTCATTTTTTTAACCTGAATATTGTTTATTCTTATTTTTAGCGGTTTCTTTTTTTTTATATACTTAAAATAATAATATTTATCAGTTTGATATTTTCTAAAATCAAAATTTTTCATCAGTTGATCGTTTATTTATAATTTAGTTCTGTTAAAAAACGTTATATAAATAATTTTATTTTAGATGTTAAATAATAATTATTTATTACAAATAATTCATAAGTATTTTTCTTTTATTTTATAGTCCTGACATGTATTTTTATTTTTTTTTATGTAAAAATTCTTTTTTAATAATGTATATATATTAGAATTTCAAAATATATCTTTATACTTAGTGCTACTATATATATATATATATATATATATATATATATATATATTATATTTATATATATATATATTTATCAAATTTAGGTAAAAATGGGTAGACCTTAAAGGAGGATGAATTTTTTTAAAAAACAATGTAAAATTTCAATAGATATTTTTGAAGAATTAAAAAACAGACCACATTAAAACTAATAATAATGTTTTTTTCAGAATAACCCTTTAACATGGGTTCTGGATCATCAGATTTTACTTCTATTTTTTAGTTGAAAAAAAAAAATAAATATCTTATAAATATATATATATATATATATATATATATATATATATATATATTATATATAAGCAATTAATAATATAGAATATAATCATATTTAAATCAATGGATTATTGTTGCGACATCCGTAAATAGAAAAAATAGCAAAATATATGCATAAAAATCCTGTTCATCATTTTTTAAAAGTTTTGAAATTTTGAAAAGAAAAATAATTGTTGTCAACATTTTCAGTTTATTCGATGTTAAAAATTTCATTTTGAACTTACGGACGGTCTTCTATCCATCATCAGGCATGTTTTTTTTCTTATAAAATCAAAACTTGAGACGATATATCTTTTATGTCGACCGAAAGATGTTTTTGAATATCTTTTATTATATAGAGATTTGTTTCTCATTGAATTTATTGAATGTAAAGACGCAACGCTTTGTTATTTATTTTTTTTAAGTGACATTATTTTTTTTAAATTTTTTTTTGAAATTTGTGAAAATTTGAAATTTTAAAAGAAAAATGGAAGACCAAATTAAGTACTTTTTTTTTAAAAAATGTTTTTGAAATGCTTTGAAAAAACAAGTTTAGAAATTAAAAAAGCTTTAAATTATATATGAACAAAAATTTAATCTATATATTATGTTTTTAGTGACGGATGTGTTCCAATAATCATTTGTACTTTCTTTCTTTTATATTTTTAATTTTATATTTTTAAAAAATTATGATGCCTAAAAATTATTATATCATGTTTATATTTTTTATATATATATATATATATATATATATATATATAATATATATATATAATATATATTTATATCTACTATTTATATATATTCTTATATTTATATTATAATATATATATATATATATATTTAAATATATATATATATATAAATATATGTTATATTAATATATTAAATATTAAATATATATTTTTTTAATATATATATATATAAAATATATATATTATATTTATTTATATATACATATATATATTTATAAAAAATATAAAATAAATTATATATATATATATATATATATATATATAGTTTATATATATATATAAACTAATATTATATATATAATCATATATTCAATTAAAAATATATATATATATATATATATTAATTAATATAAATATATAATATTTATATATCTTTTATATATGAAACCAAAAAATATTATATATATATATATGTATATATATATATATATATATATATATATATATATATATTTATATATATTTAATAATATTCTATTAAAACTAAATGAAAAAATTTTTAAAATTTTAAAATGGTAATTTTAAAATTATAATTAAAATTTTACATTAAATAAAATGAATTCATATAATCTGTTCTTTTATAATATGAAACTTTATTACTTAATTTTTTTTTATATATTTAAAATAAATAAATAAATTAATTAATAAATAAATTTTTACTAAATCTAGAAATATTTTCAATTTTAGCTATTTTTGTCCTTTAAGTTCCATTAATATTACTTAAATAATAAAAAAAAATATAAAAGTTTAAAAAATTTATTTATATACTTGGATATGGAAAATAATTTTATTTATATATAAATTTTCCTTCTGTTATTTAATATAGTCTATTAAAACTAATACAATGAAAATATTTTAAATTTTTAAAGTATAATTTTAAAATTGAAATTAAAATTATAGTTAAAATTGAATGAATTCTAACCTAAATTTTTTTAAATAATACTACTAACTTTTAAAAAAAGTCAAAAAAAAAACACCTATAGTAAAATAAAATTAATATGAAATGCCATAAGATAAAAGCTTTTGAATGACCCATGTCCTTTTTACTTATAAATGAAAATTATTATTACTAGGTTTATATATAAAGTAAAAATTTACTAAATCAGTGAAATTTTTAAACATTACCATTTTTGCCATATAATCATCATAAATTTAATAAAAAAAAAAATAAAAAATTATGTAACCTCATATACATACTTAAACTTAAAATTAATACATAAAGTTTATAAATTTGATAAATGAATTAGATAGTTTTGTAGTCTGTGCCATTAATATGAACTTAAATAATATCTAAATATAAAAAAAAAAAAAAAATTAAAATTTATATATACTTTTGATATGGAAAAATAATTTTACTTACTATGAGTAATTTTTCCTTCTGTTATAAAATAATATAGTCTATTAAAACTAAACAATGAAAATATTTTAAAATTTTAAAGTTGTAATTTTGAAAAAAAAATTAAAATTGTAGTTAAATTGAATGAATTCTAACCTAAATTTCTTTTAAATAATACTACACGCATTAAAAAGAATCCAAAAAAAAAACACTTATAGTAAAATAAAATTAATATGAAATGCCATAAGATGTAAGCTTTTGAATGACCCATGTCCTTTGTACTTACATGAGAAACATTATATTACTAGGTTTATATATAAAAAAAAAAGTTTACTAAATCAGTGAAATTAAGTAACCATTTTTGCCGTCATAGTCATAAATAAAAAAAAAAAAAAAAAATGTAAAAAAATATAACCTCATATTTTAAACTTGATGTTAAAATAATCCTACATAATATAATGGATTCTAATACATTTAACTGTTCTTAAAAAGAATATAGTAAAATAAAAATTAAAAAGGAGAATATTTCAAATCGTAGTTAAATAAAAAGTATTTAAAAAAAAAAAAAAAAAAAAATTTTAAATTTTAAAAAAAATGACGTTAAAATTTTTTTACCGTTAATTTTTTTTTTTTTAAAAAAAATTCAGACGACATCCATTCAACTGATGTCAGGTTTCATTGAAAAATACAAAATATTACCAAATTGTAGCTAATAACTGATACAATGATACTGACATAAGGAAAATCTAGACATCCCTTGTTCAATTTAAGTAGAATATTCTGTAACCATGGAAACGTGATTTTAGCTGTGTCTTTAAAACCCAGTAATTTTAAAAGTTACTCCAAAATTCGCTTGAAGATGAAATGGAACTAAT
>CAHIKZ030001593.1:17500-40000 GCA_903632075.3 Acanthosepion pharaonis
GCGATAATGCCACTAAGAAACAAGGGGTCACTGGGAGTGAAAGAGAATGAGAAGTCTTTAGTGAGGAGAAAGGACAATAAAAGAACAGGTTTCAGGAAGACAGAAGAAGGTGATAATGCCACTAAGACGCAAGGGGTTACTGGGTGTGAAAGAGAATGAAAGTCTTTAGTGAGGAGAAAGGACAATAAAAGAACAGGTTTCAGGAAGACAGAAGAAGGTGATAATGCCACTAAGAAAGGGTAATAAAAAACAGGATTCAAGACGACACAAGATGGCAAATGAGGTTGCATTTAATTTTTTGAATACCATAGTTATCAGGGAAACAAAATTGGATGGAGATTTCTTAGGTGTGAAAAAACGTATAAAAGAATAAAAGTGGCGTTTGCATCTCTCCAGTTCTGCCGTACAAGCGTGCGACCTAATTACCAATCTAGTAGCTCGCTTAAATTCATGTAATCTGGACATCAGGAAAGAAATGTTCCTCCGAGCAGTTTCCATGAAAATATTTATAGAAGAGAATGATGGAAGCCATGTCATGTCGGTTAGAAAGTGACTGGAGAGAAGATGGTTGGTCAGGCTCCGACGTATTTCAGATTCTTATTGATTCAATAGTTTCAACCGATAATTTTAGTCAGTGCTGTACGCAGACATCGCTTGATCTTCCAAAGGATTTATCCTTCTAAGTACTGATCCGGATCAACATTGTTTAAATTCGCTGATCAAAGATCTGTTGCTTTTTTCGTAGATTGTCGATAAACCTCAGAGATCAAACCGTTTTCAATTGATTAAAACAATCTCACTATCCTAATAACCTCATAATCTTTCTAGACAGATCCCTGAACGTAGCTGCTGATTTCAAAACTTTTTTCGTTTATTAGAGTCTTGCGTTCTATTCTTGAACTAGGCAGTAACGTGGAGCATCGTAACAGAATCCAGAAAAGAAAAGAATATCTGTTAGGTGTACAAACTACAAAAAAGATTCTAGAGACGTAGATGACCAAAAAGAAGCAATAATTTAGAATAACATTGTATCGATCCTGACATGGCATCTCGACTTCAGCCGCTTTCTCACCGACGTAACGCGGTTCTCATCTGTCTTTTCTACAAATATTTTCATGACAATTGTTCTGGTTAGCCGTTCATCTTAGCGCAACTACAGCACCAATTTGAAGGTGGTAGTAGATTGCAAAATAGATCTTTAATGTTACAAGTTAGATGTAACTTCTGTTCTAGCAGTTTCTGTTATCTCACTTATCACTTCTGATTTCTTGCTTCCCCGACAACTTCAGATTTCAAATATCTAAATGCAATGCTAATTATAATCTTCCGTTTTCCTGAAAAGTGTTCTTTTATTGTCCTTTCTTCTAATTAAAGTCTGCTGATTCTTTTCCGCTGTCAGTATTTTTTGCCTCTCAGTGGCATTATCGCCATCTTCTGTCCGCCTGAAACCGCATCTTTTATTGTCCTTTCTCCTCACTGAAGTGTTCCCGTCCTCTAACTCCCAGTAACCGCTTGTGTCTTAGTGGCATTAAGATTAATTTTATTTTGTCTTTATGAAACCTGTTCTTTTATTGTCCTTTCTCCTCACTAAGTCTTCTCGTTTCACTTTTCTCCCAGTAACCTTGCATCTTAGTGGCATAAAGACGTTTGCCATCTTCTGTCTTCCTGAAACCTTTATTTTATTGTCCTTTTCTTACTTTCTTACTGGAAAAAAGGAGAATGAGAAGTTTTAGTGAAGAGAAAGGACAATAAATGAACAGGTTTCAGGAAGACAGAAGATGGCGATAATGCCATTAAGACGCAAGGCTTACTCTTGAAAAGTGAAAAGAAGACTTTAGTGAGGAGAAAGGACAATAAATGAACAGGTTTCAGGAAGACAAAAGATGGCGATAATGCCACTAAGACGCAAGGGGTTACTGGGAGTGAAAGAGAATAAGAAGATTTTGGTGAAGAGAAAGGACAATAAAAGAAAAGGTTTCGGGAAGACAGAAGATGGCGATAAGAATCTTTTTGTTAACAATGAATATTTTTTATATAACACAATTGATGTACAAAATTTGTATTGTATAAGTTGTTTAAATTGCTTCAAATTTCTTTCTTGCTTGGTTTGAAGTGTTAATGAAAATATCATGCGAAAGATTAATTGCTGATGAATTGATAAGGTATTTGTATGTTTGTACGCTAATTAAACAGTTTGTTTTTTGGGAGCTGAATTTTGTAATATTGTTCTCGGCTTACTGTTCTGTGTAAAGTTGTCTCACTTTGACTGAATTCGTCACTTTTTGTTCAATGTTGAGTTTATGGAGATGAGTAAGCGTATTTCGCAAGCTGTGGTAATGTTAAATAAAATTAACTTTAAACCAGGAAAATGAGTATCGTGGATTCGTGTGTCGAGCTGATAAATTTGTTAGACTCACTGTCGAATTCGAGTGAAGTTTCATATTTCTGGATGTTTCAGGTCTTTTGGGAGGTCTCCGAATTAGTTGGCGCAATTTGTATTTACTAAGGATACACATTAGACTGATATACGCGTACGGAGCTAAGAATGTGTGAAAATACGATTTTTTTTTAATGTTTATTAGCCAATCAGAAAGCGTTCTTCGTTACTGTATTCTGGGATCGGGTTTAATGGGTTGCCTTGCTACTTGTGGTAGATTAGAGATAACTTCGTTTCTGAGCCACTTTTAATGGATTTTTAAAGAAACAAATGTAGAAATCTGATTCTAAAATGCTTTGCGCTGCTTCTTGTCGCTTGCGCAAAACTGTACCCCATCGAGCCTCATCCTGCGCAACCAATGTTTCAATAACGGCGCGAATTCTAGGGCATGGCGAATAGAGCACGTGCCGTAAGCGCCATGGCGCCAATGAACAAATAATTTTGTAGTATAATATTCATTAATTAGTCATCAAGCGTTAAATCATCTGGCAACATTAGACAACGACAGACTGTCGGCGTCTAATGTTGCCGTGACATATTTGTTGACCCGGATGTTGAGCGGTTGCGTATTAGTAAAAGCAAGGAAGTTAGTTTTAGTTCCAACCGCTACCCCCCTTCGTTTTCTTCGCTCCAGTTGTCTTCTAGCAGGTTTTTTTAAAAAAAAAATGTTTCTACAAGGATAAGTCAAAACTTATCCGCGCTTTTGGCCTAACATACATTTAAGTTAGTCACCCTGCCCTCTGCGCATGCGCAACAATTTTTATGTTACTGCATAAACATGGCTGCTCAGCGAACACGCTCAAACATGGATAATTTATCACTTACCATATATATATATATATATATATATATATATATATATATATATATATATATATATATATATATATAATATTTTTTGTTAATATTATTATAATAAAGCTCTACTTCTGTATGAAGCACTGTCTTCTTAAAAATAAAAACAAAAATAGTAAGGAACTCCGGATTATACACCAACGTGTTCTTTTCTATTTTCTGCATACCTGCGCACTTTACATACATACATACATACATATATATATATATATATATATATATATATATATATATATATATATATATATATATATATATCATTGAATATTACAGACAAGGTGCTTTTATTTATTTTTTTATATAATTTATCATGCGACCTAATATTTTTTGTTTTCTTTTCGTATGAACAATTATATAAAAGCAGTCCGAATGTTCTTTATATCCGAGCGCTTTCGGCTATACATTTAGCCATTTTCAAGGATTAAATATTTTACCTGTTAAACAAGAAATAGTTTGATGTATGTATGTTTTATAAAATGTTTTCATTTTTCAAAACACGGTCAAGATATTGTGTCTATGTTCAAAGTTAATATTAAGCGTTGTTTTTTTTTTTGTTTTTATTAATAAGGCTTACATTAATTTTAGCCATGTTTTGCATGCAGATAATGCTATTATATTAGTTTTGTCAACAAGTATGTTACGAATAGTTTCCGGTAGGTCTCCATGAATATTTAAATGATTTATTTATTCGTAACATACTTGTTGACAACAGTAATAGCATCATCTATATAATTTGTCATCTGAAAAAAAAAAATAGTTCGCATGAGAAATTGTATAAAAAACTACATAAAAGCACCTTGTCTGTCGTATTCAATGAATATATATATATATATATATATATATATATATATATATATATATATTTTTATTTAATTAATCAATATATATAAATATATATTAAAATTGTGCATTTAAGCAGCAAATTATGATTTAGACATGTCTGATTAAATAAATTACAGACATTAAATCTACTAATTTTTAATAAAATCCTTTCATACTCATGAATAACCTTCCGTGTACTGACCTTAAAAGATGAAAGGAATGTGCTATATATATATATATATATATATATACTAATGAACAACATATAGCTTTGTACCGCTTGCACCTCTGAAGATGATCTTGGAAGAAGATCGAAATTACTTGGGAAATAAAAATAAAAGAAATTTAAACAGCTATAGCACATTTTTCTCATCCTTTAACATCAATACACGGAAGGTTATTCGTGAGTATAAACGGATTTTCTTTTAGCCGACATAATGTCTGTAATTTATTCAAGCAGACACACACACACACACACACACACACACACACACACATATATATTATATATATATATATATATATATATATATATATATATGCAGTATGTGGCAAAAAATGGACGCAGTCATAGAGAGCCGATTTTTGTATTTTTACAAAGACAAGCGAGTAATAGAATTCGCTTATTAATTCAGGTGTACATATGTACATTATACAAGTAAAAATTTTTTAGTATTTTTTGGTTTACCTTTTGCTTTAATAACGGCCTTAAATCTCGTGGCATGATATAGACTAAAGTCAAAGTCCTCCGCAGGATTTTTCCAGAATTTCTTTAATTCAGAGAAAAAGCTCATCTTCTGCGTTAACTTTCTTATTACACGCAAGCTTGTCTATTACCGCTCAAAGATTTTCAATTAGGTTAAGGTCAGTACAGTTGGTATGGCGCTTGTGTCGTATAGTAATGGTCCAGGCTCGATTCTTGCCACTGCTGAAAGGTCCAAATGTAGGACGAAACGGCCGTCCAGTTCATTCTGTTGAAGATTCTTCTAGACTCGATGAAATACTTAATTATGATTATTTCAAAACCTGCTAAAAAATTCTATCACTTGCATATCCTTGCATGGGTCAATTGGAGAGAAGAGCGAGGAAAAAGGACGATAAAAGAATAGGTTTCAGGAAGACAGAAGATGGCGATAATGCCACTAAGACACAAGGGATTTACTGGGACTGAAAGAGAATGAGAAGACTTTAGTGAGGAGAAAGGACAATAAAAGAATAGGTTTCAGGAAGACAGAAGATGGCGATAATGCCACTAAGACGCAAGGGGTTACTGGGAGTGAAAGATAATGAGAAGACTTTAGTGAGGAGAAAGGACAATAAAAGAACAGGTTTCAGGAAGACAGAAGATGCCGATAATGACACTAAGACGCAAGGGAGTTAATGGGAGTGAAAGAGAATGAGAAGACTTTAGTGGGGAGAATGGCTAATAAAAGAACAGATTTCAGGAAGACAGAAGATGGCGATAAAGCCGCTAAGACGCATGGGGTCGATGTGGGTGAAAGCGAATAAGAAAACTTTTGATAAAAACGGAAGCCCATTTCTAAACCGGAAACAATTGATAGTCCTTTCCTTTCGTTTTTATTTTTATTTTTCCTGCTCGCACAAAAATTTTGGCTGCTTCTTTACAAGTTTCGCCTAATTTCAATTCATCTCTAGAATGAACACGTCCTTTGTCTTCCAGTTACTTACCCAGTGTCACACACGCAGGGCATCTTCACAAATTGGTATTATTCCTGATAAATAGCCCCTGGTAGATTCGATCCCTGTTCTAAGTCACGCGTTTTTATCGACTGTATTAAGAACACTAAATAGAACACGTTTTAAATTCAAATTTAAATCCACTCGAAACAGAAGTATTTTTCTTTCTCACTCCGCGCCCAACGTTAAACTACCAGTGCCAGACCACAGGAAAAATAAAAAGTATTTCAAAAAGCCTGTATTGTCGAAACCTTTGTGACCATTGGCTGTCTTGTTTACTTAATGCCAAGAGTCAAAAATGACTGTTGTCTATAACCTTTAGCAAAGGAAATTTCCCAAATGACAACATTTCTAATGTTGTTGCTATTGGCTGTAACCCCATCCACTCCCGGGCAGTTATTACAAAAACGAGGGACTGGTTTCTCTTGATCTTATTCTGAGAAAGAAAGAGCAGAGAGAAAGAAAAATATAATTTTCTCGACAATAAATGCTTCTGTGAACATATGTGTGGGTGTTACGATTGCTTGAAATACGAAAAACATGATAATGAGACGAGATATTTATAAGCTCTTGTGTGTATTGTATTGCAACTTTTAAAAACAGACTTTGTGTAAATCGGTACGGAGAGTAAGTGGCAAGAGAGGGCGTAGGCCAAATTTGTGAGGAATGAGGGTATTGTTCAAGAAGGGTGGGGATAGTAGTTAATATTAACTTGTATCTAGTTTTTGACAGGCTGTTTGTATCTATGGACACCCTAGTGTATTAAGCCAAGTCTGCTTATATCAATTCCTACCTGCTTACAATCATATCGATCAGTCGCAGTCTGTTCGTGTCATTATGTTCGTGAGATTTGTAGCTATATCAGGTTGAGAATGACCTATTTGTCTATGTTCGTGATTTGTAATTGATCCGTCTTGCTCAGATCGAACTGGATGTATTCTCCGGACTTGATATGTCAGTCTAAGTTTGTCAATGATCCGTCTATATCTGTGCTTGATCTATGTATGTACTTGATCTGTGACTCTAAGTTTGTCATTTATCCATCTATCTATGTACTTGATCTGTCATCCTCAGTTTGCAATCGATCCGTCTATCTCTCTCTACTTGGTCTGACTATGTACTTGATCTGTCAACATCAGTTTTTAATTGACCCGTCTAATTACTTGATCTATCTGTGTATTTCATCTGCCAACCTAAGTTTATAATTGATCCGTTTATGTCCATACTTGGCCTATGTACAGATTTTAATCCGTATATGTACTTAGTCTATGTGTTTGATCTATCATTCTCACTATGTAATTGATCCTTCTATCTTTGTTCTTGGTATATATATATACTTGATCTCCACGTTCACTTTGTAAATGATCCGTCTATTTTCTTGGTCGATCTATTTAGCTGTCTCTCTAATTTTGTCTCTGAACCATTTTATCTATGAACTTGATCTGTCACCCTCAGTTTGCAATTGACCCGTCTATCTCTCTGTACCTGGTCTGACTATGTACTTGATCTGTCATAATCAGTTTGCAATTGATCCGTCTATCTCTCTGTACTTGGTCTGTTTATGTACTTGATCTGTCATACTCAGTTTGCAATTGATCCGTCTGTCTCTCTGTACTTGGTCTGACTATGTACTTGATCTTTCATCATTAGTTTTTAATTGATCCGTCTATGTACTTAGTCTATGTGCTTGATCTATCACTCTCACTTTGTAATTGATCCTTCTATCTTTGTCCTTGGTATATTTATGTACTTGATCTCCACGTTCACTTTGTAACTGATCCGTCTGTTTTCTTGGTCGATCTATGTATATATCTCTCTCAGTTTGTCTCTGATCCACTTATCTAACTCATCTAAGAACTTAATCTGTCTCTCTCAATGTCATGTATCTGTCTATCTTTGTACTCGGTCAATGTACTTAATCTCTCTCTCAGTTTGCAATTGATCCGATTCTATTTGATGTATCTTTGTAATTGACCCGGTTATCTCTGTACTTTTCTATTACTGTACTTGATCTGCCACCTGCAGTTTGTCATTCATCTGACTATGTACTTGGTCTGACTATGTACTTGATCGGTCACCATCAGTTTCTAATTGATCTGTCAATTTACTTGATCTGCCATCCTCAATTTTTAATTGATCCGTCTGTTTCAATACTCAGCCTATCTCTGTAAATCATGTATCTCACTCAATTTGGAATTTATCCGTCTATATCTGTACTTTGTCTGTCTCACCCAGTTTGTCATTGATCAGTCTACCTCTGTAATTGATCTATATCTTTCAGTTTGTAATTGATCCAACTTTATTTGATATATGTTTGAAATTGATTCGTCTATCTCTGTACTTCTATCTCTGTACTTGATCTGTCACCTACTGTTTGTCATTGAACCGTCTATCTATGTACTTGATCTGTGATCCTCAGCTTGCCATTGATCCCTCTATCTCTCTGTACTTGGTCTGACTATGTACTTGATCTGTCAACATAAGTTTTTAATTGATCCGTCTAATTACTTGGTCTATCTGTGTATTTGATCTGTCATTATAAGTTTATAATTGATCTGTCTATCACCATAATTGGCCTATGTACTTAATCTTTCTCTCTCAATTTATCATTTATCTGTCTATCTTTGTACTTGTTCTATATACTTGATCTGTCTTATCCAATTTGTCATTGATCAGTCTGTTCCTGTACTTGATCTGTATCTTTTAGTTTGCAGTTGATCAGTATATCTACCAATATAACTTATCTGTTTATCTCAGTTTGTCACTGATCTATCTATCTTTGTAATTTATCTATGTACTTAATCTATCTCTCTCAGTGTCATTTATCGATCTATCTTTGTACTTGATCTATGTATTTAATCTGTCTCTCTCCGTTTGCAATTGATCCGCCTGTATTTGATATATCTTTGTAATTGATCCGGCTATCTCTCCACTTCTTCTATTGCTGTACCTACAGTATATCATTGAACTTTCTATCTATGTACTTGATCTGACTATGTACTTGATCTGTCACCATTGAGCCATTTATGTACTTGGTCTACCTTTCTACTTGATCTAACCTTCACTTTGTAATTGATCCGTTTGATACTTGGCTATCTATGTACTTGATCTGTCACACCCAGTTTGTCATTGATCTGTCCCTATACTTGATCTGTGTCTTTCGGTTTGCAATTGATCAGTCTATCGCTGTAGTTTATCTACCTATATAACAAATCTGTCTCTTCCAGTTTCTCACTGATTCATCTATCTTTGTAATTGATCTATGTATTAAATCTGCCCCGCTCAGTTTGTAATTGATCCGACTGTATTTGATATATCTTTTTAATTGATCCAGCTATCTCTGTACTTCTATCTCTGTACTTGATCTACGACCTGCAGTATGTCATTCATGTGAATATTTATGTACTTGATCTGTCACCATCAGATTTTAATTGATCCGTCTATGTATTTGGTCTATCTCCCTGCTTGATCTCACCTTCACTTTATAATTGATCCGTCTCATCATGGGGTATCTATGTACTTGATCTGTCTCACCCAGTTTGTCAGTGACCAGTCTGTCCCTCGACTTGATCTGTATATTTCGGCTTGCAATTGATCTATCGCTGTACTTTATCTATCTATATAACTAATCTGTCTCTTTGAAATGTAATTGATCTAACGATGTACTTAATCTATCTCGCTCAATGTCGTTTATCAGTCTATCGCTACACTTAGTCTATCTATTTACTTGATCTGTCATCCTCAGTTTATAATTGATCCGTCTATCGCTGTACTTTATCTACCTATAGAACTGATCTGTTTCTCTCAGTTTGTCACTGATCCATAAGATAAATGATCTGTATAATCTGATCAATGTCATTTTCCATAATCTTTATGTTATTTTCAAATCTCTGTTTACTTAAATCATTCTGTTTCATATATCTATACTTGATCCGTTTTCAATTGATCCGAATTTTCATTTTTGAATTTTAAATGAACGAAATTTAAAGAGTATTTTATAATGTCTAATGGAGCTGAACATTATTTTTATGTTTAGATGCATTTAAACTGATCAAATTTTATTTCAGAGAACAATAAAATTAAATTTTGTTTGATTACAACCCTGCTAACATGGAAGTACCCAAGAATCATTTGAGGCACATAATGCTTTATGAGTTCAAGAAGGGAAACTCAGCAGCCGAAGCGGCTAGAAACATTCACTCAGTTTATAGAGAGGAATGTGTGAATGAAAGAACTTGCAGAAGATGGTTTGCAAAATTCAGAGGTGGAGATTTCACCCTTGAAGATGAAGATCGAACCGGACGTCCAGTTGAGTTTGATGAAAAGCTTCTTGAAGCAGCCCTTGAAGAAAATCCTGCTTTATCAGTTGAGGAATTGGTAGTGGTTCTCAGTTCAAACCATACAACTGTTCATCGTCATCTTCAACAACTTGGAAAAGTTCCTAAACTTGGAAAATGGGTGCCTCATGAATTGTCTGAAAACAACCTCAAATCCTGAGTTGACATCTGCTCTTCTCTCCATTCTCGCCAACTTGTTTCACCTTTTTTGGATAGACTTGTGACTGGCGACGAAAAATGGATCTTTTATCGAAATGTTAAGCGTCGTAGACAGTGGCTTGGTAAAGGGGAAGGACCCCAGCCACAGCCGAGAAGGGAACTTCATGAGCAAAAGGTTCTTTTTTCAATCTGGTGGGATCGCCAAGGAATAATCCACTTTGAATTCTTACCACCTAATGCAACAATTAATGCTCAAATATACTGTCAGCAATTAGAGCGTTTGAACCAAGCTTTGAGAAAAAAAAAAGACCTGCTCTAGTGAATCGAAAAGAGGTGATGTTTTATCAGGACAATGCGCGACCCCACACGGCAAGAATCACGTCACAAAAGATCGAAGAACTTGGTTGGGAGAAAATTCCTCATCCACCTTATTCTCCCGATCTTGCTCCTTCAGACTACCATTTGTTTCGTAGTTTACAGAATCATTTAGAAGAAACAGCTTTTGTAACACAGAAAGAGGTTAAAACTGACATTTGTGAGTTCTTCGAATCAAAGCCAAAAAGAATTTTACAGTAATGGAATTAATAAGCTTGTTAATAGATGGAAGGAAGTCATAGATAATCAGGGAAAATACATTGTTGATTGAATCTGTAATTAAATGTAACATTTGGTCACTTGTTTTCTTTATTCAAAATTCGGACAGAACTTATGGGATGACCTGATACTTCTGTACTTAATCTATTTCTGTATTTGATCTGTCTTTCCCCGTTTGTCATCGATCCAAAACCTTATTTGATCTATGATTGGTTCCGTCTCGCTCACTTCACATTTTATCGATCTCTCTCGCTTTCAGTTTGTACTTTGAGTTCATTAATCTAAATCCAGTTTATCGCAGATTGTGTTATATCTGGCACAGTTTCTTTTTCTATATCAATAAATGCGAATGTCAGTGTGTCAATATGTCAGTGTGTCACACATGTTCAATTTTAATTCTATTGGCCGTAAAAAAAACATTTTGGAATCAGGCCGATTTCCGTGATTAAATTAAAAAATTCGGACCGAATCAGGAAAAGCAATCCTAAAATTTTGTATTTCCAAGTTTTCATTATTTGTTGATTATTTTCGACGATGTTTTACTTGATTTGTTACGATGAAATTTTTTGTATTTGGAAATAAATTTAGGAATAATGAACAGAGGACAACACTGCAATTAAAAAATTTATGGTCAGGGTTATTTGTACCATATTTAAAATAGTCAATTAGAACCAATAAATTCCTAAGAACTCGAACGGATATAATCCAAAGTACAGATATAAAAAACAGGAATATTAAGCAAATACGAATGCAAAGTTCCGATGGATTCTTTTTTTGAATTCAAAAAAAAAAAAAAAAAACAAAAAAAAAACAATGATAATTATTTCTTTTTAATGTTTTTTGGTTTTTGATGTTTGAAAATAGTGTTATTTTAACCATCTTAAAGGACATATTGATTTGAATTAAAATTGGTGACAAATTAATGGTATTTCTAAGAAAGAAATTGTTGAATTTGTATAAGGAAAAAACGGGCCAAAACAAATTTCCAATATTTTTTTCTTCAATATTTATGATTTAAATTTTGAAAAAAACATTTTTTAAAACATCAGATTATTTATATTTAAGAAATAGAAAGATTTTATTTTACGAACAATCAGATTTAGTAATTTGTTCATCTATCTAAATCTCCAAAAAGATCTTAATTATCTATCAATAAATATTCTATCTATCTATCTAGATGGTTTGTTCATGAATAAATTTGTTTATTTTCTAAAAATTTTCTTTTGATTAATTTATCTAATTATCTATCTCGATATATATATTTTTTTAAAATTTCTAAAAATTCTCTCTCTCTACGGAAATCTCAATATATATGATATATATATATATATATATATATATATATATATATATATATATATATATATATACATATATATATTTAAAAGAATGATAGTCCATATATTTTTATATTTTAATTAAATAAAACTCGAACAAAGGTATGTAATAAAAAGATACGATATTACAAACAGGAATATATACAAGAGAAGTAGAAAGTGTTAGTAGGGAACAAAAGGTTTAGTAGAGAGAACAAAATAAATTCGACCAGTATAAACAATAAAAGTGTCTTGCAGATAATTGTCATTTTGAACGCGACTCTGTTTCGGACTGCCTCTGACTCGACTCTTGACGATACTTGAAAACTGATGATATTCAGTCAAAATGAGAAAAATATCAAATTGGCACAAGGCCTTTTTAATCATGGGCATTTTGAGCCATCATTAAAATCAAAAAAATTTAAACTATCCAGTTATATATATATATATATAAACGGGTTCTGGACCAGTAAAAATTGAAGGGCTCTGAAAAAAAGGCGTATTTCGATATAAAATATAAAATTTATAGGAAAAGAAGTTTAAATATATGCAGTCGGTTCAAAACTTGATATATGATTCCTTGCCACACTGAAATATTTAATATTTATAGAATATGGAATTGTCGGGAATTATAATTATTATTATTATTATTATTAAAAAAAAGATCTAATAATAACAAAGGAAAAAGGATGTAGTGAGGAAAATAATCGATAAAAATTTGTATTTTAAAAAAATGTTGCGGCCTAAAAAATCAATTAAAAAATTTTTTATGAAAAAGCCTGGTCAGTATCTAGATGGGTGACCACTTGTAAATTTCCATTTGGAATATTTTTAATGATCTAAAAGCTGGTATAAAGATTTATATACTGAATATAAAAATATATTAATATAAATAAATTAGGTGGGATCGTTATAATTATTATTATCAATCATCATCTCCTTGATTTTTTTGTAGAATCAGAGATCGAATGCAGAAATCAAATTGAATCTCGTCCAAACGGTAAATCAACGGCAGCCATGAGTAATCCTGATATAAATCATACCTGTCCATTTTTGACATTGTCCAAACAGTTTTGCGTTGGAAGTCATTTTTCTGGACGTTAAATATTCAACGATGCCTTGCATGATGTTCTTGAACAGGCTGTCTTGCCTTATATATATATATTCTGGACGCCATTTTTCTGTCCGTTTGAAAATATAAAGAAGAGAAAATTTTGGTGGCCAGCAAAATTTTCGTTATATAAATTTTTAATTGCAAATATCTTTGAGAAAAGGTCATGTATTCCAAGAAACAAAATTATTTCTCTAAAAGATGTTCCCTATTTTTTTTTACCAACGGACCATTTTGTTGAAAGTAATTCCAAATTTTACGTATTCATTCCCAAAAAGATGAAATCACTGTTTTCAAAAAAAAAAAAAAAAAAAAAAATTTGGCAATAATAGTATATAATTAATAGCAACCAGTTTAAATATCTTTAAATGTTTGTATCATACATTTTAGGCGGAATTAACTTGACAACTTCCTGTCTAAAAAATGAGAAGCTCTTAATAAATTTCTCTTTATTTATTCTGCCATCCATTTACTTAAGCTAAGCAATTATATGCGTTGTTTTCCTCTGTTTCCTGCCTTCACATCTGTATAGTGTGGGTATCAGAAAAAAAAAGCCTTCTTTCCTCATTATATTAAAAGAAAAACAATGGATAGGCGTTAAGAATAAAGTAATTTTCTGAAAAAGAATATTTTCGTCGTTGCTCACATGTTCGGTCCATGGTTTCCTCAGCATCCTTAGTTGATAGAACTACATTTTTGAAGTTTCATGTCTTTTTTCATTTTGAGGAATTGTCTAGAAAGGAATGGAAAAAGAAGAAGAAAATATATTTAACAGTTCAGTGGTTTTTTTTTTGTCTAACGATTGTTTTTTTACACTATTCGGACTATTGTTTTAATCATTTGTCGCCATTAAACTTTCGAATTACAACAGTTTCGTGCCTTGGATTTATCTGTCTATATTTCTGAGATGAAATTATTATGTAAAAAAATTACATTATTCGGAATATTGTGATCATCTTTGTGGTATCCATATTTATATACAACGCAATTACCCTAATAAATATCTGTCTATATCTCTAAGATGAATAATGTAATACACTATTTTACATTATTCGGTTTTATATCCTCATCTTTGTTGACATATTTAGAACAACGTTTCAGCATTTTCAGTATCTGTCTATATTTCTGAGATGAGGTATTATGTACACTATTTCATTATTAACTATTGTCCTCATCTTTGTCGCCATTAAATTACAACGTTTCAGCCTTTCAGTATCTGTCTATATTATATAGATGAAATATTAAATACACTATTTACATTATTCGGACTATTGTCCTCATCTTTGTCGCCAAATTTATTACAACGTCAAAGAAGGCCTTTCAGTATCTGTCTATATTTCTGAGATGAGGTATTATGTAATCTATTTACATTATTCGGACTATTGTTCTCATCTTCAATTAATATTTATTACAACGTTTCGGGATGAGAAATCTGTCTATATTTCTGAGATGAGAAAGTATTATGTAAACTATTTACATTATTCGGACTATTGTCTGTCATCTTTTGAAACATATTTATTACAACGTTTCGGCCTTAAAAGTATCTGTCTATATTTCTGAGATGAAACAAAAATATGTACACTATTTATATTATTCGGACTATTGTTTTCATCTTTGTCGCCATATTTATTAAAACGTTTCGGCCCTTCAGTATCTGTCTATATTTTTGAGATGAGGTATGAAATGTACACTATTTACATTTTTCGGACTATTGTTCTCATCTTTGTCGCCATATTTATTACAACGTTTCGGCCTTTCAGTATCTGTCTATATTTCTGACATGAGGTATTATGTACACTATTTACATTATTCGGACTATTGTCCTCATTTTTTTCCATATTTATTCCAACGTTTCGCTGTTGAACCTTTCAGTATTTTCTATATTTCTGAGATGAGGAAAAATTATAACATTATTTACATTATTCGGACTATTGTCCTCGTCTTTGTCGCCATATTTATTACAACGTTTCGGTCCTTGTACGCTCCAGCCTTCTTCAGGTGGTTGGAATGTCGAACTGGACCCTTTATTTCGCTCATTGGGGTAGACTGTTCTAGTTCCACTTACCATGTTTAATGGATGTCAGTTATCAGTTATCTCCTGTTAATTCCTCTCTGAAAGTTCTCAAGGTATTGAACTCACACTCATTGGGTCCTGTCACTGAATCGAACCAACGCCTTTATCTACTATGCCATGTGTTCTTGAGGACACATGGCACAGTGGATAAAAATGGGATGGATAACAGTCGGGAATTAACAGGAGATAACTGATACCTGACATCCATTAGATATGGCACGTGGAACTAGAACAGTCTACCTCAGTGAGCAAAATAAAGGTTTAAGTTCGACATTCCGACAACCTGAAGAAGGCTGGGGCGTACAACGGCCGAAATGTTTTAATAAATATGGCGACAAAGATAAGGACAATAGTCCGAATAATGTAAATAGTGTACGTAATACCTCATCTCAGAAATATAGACAGACACTGAAGTTTTCCTATTTCTCAATACTCTGCTTAGGTTTTTGAAGGCATCTTTGGCTATCCCAATGCACGTTCGGATTTCGATGTCGCACTTTACATCCTCTTGCCAGGTATTTACATTTTTCTTTCTTGTTTGTTTTTGGTATCTTTGATTTGTAATTCACAATTTGGGCTCGTCTTTTTGCTACAAACCATGGATTTTGACTTCTTACGGTTGATGTCCAGCTCGCACTGCCGTACAGGACAAATATCACGTATCAACGGCAGCGAATAAACAGATCTTTCCCCTTCTTTTTCCCTGAAGGTTACCATGAATCTTTTCGATTCTTTCGGGAAATAATTAATTCATAATGCTAGTTTAATTAATTTAATCAGATATTTTCTGTTCGCCTTGTGCCGAATTAAAATCAGTCAATTTTATTTTTTTTTGGATAGACAGAATATCAGATATTCGCTTTTGACAGAGGCAATAATTGTAATTTTTATTACAAGTTAAACACAATTAAAAAAAGAGGCGTGTCTAAAAGGGAATTCAGCGTTAATTTGCATATGACTTAAAGGTAGAATTTCTTGCCGTTAAATGGATGGTGGAACCAGTCGGGCTAAAAAAAATCTCAAAGCGTTTTAAGAAGCAAGAAACCAGGCCTTTTGTCGCCATGTTAACAAACGAACAAAGGTTTGACTTAATTTTAAAACGAGGCTTCTTTTTTTATGCACATTTCTAATCAGCCAATGATGTAGAAGCGATCTTAATAGACATATCCACTTTACATGGCGACCTGCTGTGTTTCATATGTATTTATATCTAAAAGGGAAGATATTTTAACCCTTTGCCTGTCCTGCATATCATATGTGATACACAGAATATACGGTTTCTGCTTCCGTCCATCATGTGGTGCAAACGGGCCATGATTTTAAACAAGACGCTTAAGAGTCTACTATTCAGAAGAACCTTCTAAGGAAAGGCCTAATCTAATATTTTGTGCATCATATATATAACCCCAGAACGCTCTCGGAAGATCTCAAATGAAGGACATTTCTTTTCCCACTTCATTGAAATGATTATAATCTTTTCGTCACATGTGATGCACAGAGCGGAGTGTAAATAACGTTATTTTTTTTATGGATACTCATATTTGAATAGATTCCGTTTCGGATACAGGTTCGAATCCTGTCGGAAGACGAATATTTTCTGTGAAAATTTCTCGGACATGCAGGCCGGTAAATGTTGTTTAATACTGTTTATTATAAACAGATAATTTACTTAAATATTTGTATCTATAAAAAGAATGTCTGAACATAAAAATGTCTATATATATATATATATATATATATATATATATATATATATATATATATCCTTTATCTTTCAGAAAAGAGGTAACACATAGCTTTTGAAATTTTCTTAAAAAATTGCTACCCCTCCCTTCAACGTCCTTATAAAACTGAAAATGTATTATTTGTCTACAATCTGGATACATTTGGCGCTGACATATTTTCCGCAATTGTCCATGATGGCCTGTCTATGTTTCGGTTTATCATGTCATGAAAAAATGATTCACCCAACTCCACCCTCTGCGCTTACTTTTCTATTTAGCGTAGATCTGACATTTAATTGGTTAATCAAGACACACCCACAAGTCTATTTTTAATTCTGACCTTATGTTCGCCACCCACCTTCTCTTTCGGAAAAGAGGTAACACATTGATTTTAAAATATTTTAATCACCAATTACTTACAATCGTCTGAAGTAGTACCCATAGCTGGAGGGAGAAGAAGAGGATTGACACCTTTCCCAAGGGTATTAGCACATAAGTGAATATAATGGATTCGACTGGAATTCGAACTCGGTTCTTTCGATTCCTCAATCCAAGCCGTTATCCATCACTCCACCGTGCCTCCTCTTAATCTCCCTCCAGCTATGGGTAAATACCAGGACAGACTGGGTTCTATAGCCTTGGATGGCAACTGGTCTAGGAGAAGGAAAACTCTTAATTCAAAACCTGCGGAGGGTCGTTTGAGGACTATGTGTCACATAGTGCACCAGGTCTCTGTAATCGTCCCTTCAAAAAGTGTGGATGGTCCTGCACGAAACCTTCACCACTATAATCAAATCTCATGTGCTGTTGTTGTCAGGCTATCGGTTTCCTGGGAACTGATCTGAAGCCTATACATGCTGGTTTTGGGACCGCTTGTGAATTCCAAATTCCCATGAAACTCCAATATTGGAGCCGGCTCAACCCACCCCGGGTGAATGCCGTTACAGGTACAGGTCTGAAGTAGTACAATGAAAGTATTGGAACATGAAAGCATTTTTACATTATTTACATTATTCGGACTATTGTCCCCATCTTTGTCGCCATATTTATAACAACGCTTCTTCAGGTGGTTGGAATGTCGAACTGAACCTGTTACTTCGCGCACCGGGGCAGACTGTTCCAGTTCCACGTACCATATTTGTCCTCAAGGACTCATGGCACAGTGGATAAAGGCGTTGATTAGATCCAGTGACAGGACCCAAAGAGTGTGAGTTCAATACCCGAATACACTTTCAAAGGGAAATTAACAGGAGATAATTGATAACTGACATCCATCAAACATCCATCGAATAATGTAAATAATGTACATAATACCTCATCTCAGAAATATCGACAAATACTGAAAGGCCGAAACGTTGTAATAAATATGGCGACAAAGATGTGGACAATAGTCCGAATAATGTAAATAATGTACATAATACCTTATCTCAGAAATATAGACAGATACTGAAGGACCGAAACGTTGTAATAAATATGACGACAAAGATGAGGACAATAGTCCGAATAATGTAAATAATGTACATAATACCTCATCTCAGAAATATAGACAGATACTGAAAGGCCGAAACGTTGTAATAAATATGACGACAAAGATGAGGACAATAGTCCGAATAATGTAAATAATGTACATAATACCTCATCTCAGAAATATAGACAGATACTGAAGGACCGAAACGTTGAAATAAATATGACGACAAAGATGAGGACAATAGTCCGAATAATGTAAATAGTGTATATGATGCCTCATCTCAGAAATATAGACAGATACTGAAAGGCTGAAACGTTGTAATAAATATGGCGACAAAGATGAGGACAATAGTCCGAATAATGTAAATAATGTACCTAATACCTCATCTCAGAAATATAGACATATACTGAAAGGCCGAAACGTTGTAATAAATATGGCGACAAAGATGAGGACAATAGTCCGAATAATGTAAATAGTGTACATAATACCTCATCTCAGAAATATAGATAGATACTGAAAGGCCGAAACGTTGTAATAAATATGGCGACAAAGTTGAGGACAATAGTCCGAATAATGTAAATAGTGTACATAATAGCTTATCTCAGAAATATAGACAGATACTCAAAGGCCGAAACGTTGTAATAAATATGGCGACAAAGATGAGGACAATAGTCCGAATAATGTAAATAATGTACATAATACCTCATCTCAGAAATATAGACAGACTATGAAAGCTTTTGTGTAGCGATTACAACAGTTTTTTTATCTCTTATAATAATAATAATAATAATAATATGTGTGTGGGTGGGTGGTTGTATTCAAAATTATGACATATGCATGTTATAACAATTTTGCTTTAACAGTAATAGTGTCTTCTTAAGTGATGGTGTTGATTGCAAAAAAAAAGGGTTTTTGTGTTCAAAAATAACGGAACACCCACAGTAGGGGAAACATTGTTACGTAATCTATGATGACCAATCAGAATACAAGTATATTTCAAAATTATCCAGAAATAAAAGTAGGAGAAAAAATATATTTTATTGTTCTTAGCGAAGTGCCAATTTATCAGTTACCATGTAAGATCACCATCACCTATCCTATCTATCTATCTATCTATCTATCTATCTATCTATCTATCTATCTATCTATCTATCTGAGTCTATTCATTATCTATCTATCTATCTATCTATCTATCTATCTATCTATCTATCTATCTATCTAAGTCTATTCATGATAGTGTTGATTGCAAAATAATCGTTCAAAAACCAACCAACCCCCTCAGTATGGGAAACATTGTTACGTAATCTATGATGACCAATCAAAATAATTTTAAATAGCGTGACAATATACACTAAATACAATCTATTAGTACATTAAAGTTAAGATGAGTCTAAACTAGAAATCAATATAACAAATAAAGTTTTTATTTGACGGTTAAATTAAAAATTACAAATGTCAAATTCAAAATTTAACCCAGTATCAAGTTTAATATTATTACAAAACTATTCAGAAATTAGGAAAAAACAAATTATTTTTAGTAACGAAGTGGCAATTTGTCAGTTAATTTCGACGCTGATGTAAGTAGTGTCAACGATCGCTACACATTATTTGCTACATGGAATTCAGAATTCAAACGAGCAGGCAGATAGGGAAGGGAATTTACAAATGACAAGACAAACACATTCACATTCTAACACACAAACACGTATATATAATCATACTTATTATAAAACCCAGGTTGTGTGTGTGTGTGTGTGCGTGCGTGGGTGTGTGTTCGTTTATATATGGGATCGGATTTCCTACATTTTTTAACCGATTTCAACAAAACATCACTTTTTTTGGTGGGGGGAGCAGGTAGTGTTTCTTATTGTCTTGCACACTTTTTTTCTTTATTTTTACATTCAGAATGCTTTAAAAATTCCATTTACAAGACAATTGTTTATAATAAAGTTCTATTCAATCGGTAGACTCATAACGATTGAAAACAATGTTTTTGTTTGAGTTTGGGTTTGACCAATTCGTAAAAAAAAAAAAAAAATAAATAATTAAGACATGCGTGTCCGTCAACCTTAAACAATAATCTTTGTCAATTTTATTTTTCAGTCTTTATGATGGTCGATACTTGATCTATCTCTTACATCCCCGGGCAACGCCGGGCTCTACTGCTAGTCAAATATATGAGCAGGCAAATATAAGGACGGGTATTCGTACAGAAAAAAGAAGAAGGAAAAATTCAAAAAAAGAAGAATAAAGATAGACAAACATATAAAAAAAAACACGCAAAATTATGTCAAACACACACACACACACACACACACACACACACACACACACACACACATATATATATATATATATATATATATATACAGGTAAAAGCATATACAAGCATTCATCCAGACGTAGCTACAGTGATTTCCAAAGCGTATCTTAGATGTGGCACAAGGCCGGAAGTAGGGGCACCCAGTGAGGATCGAACTCACTACTCAGTCGTAATTGTTCTAGGGAGACAAGGTTGTTAACCATTATATCTATATACTGATAATCAAACTAACCAGAATTCAAGAAAAATACACAAATAAAACAACACAAACTATCAATAGTTTACATACACAAACAAATATATAGATAAAAAAGAAGGATTAAATAAAAGAAGTAGAAACACATGCATATGTACGTACATACATATCGCTCAGTCAGTTACGTGTCATGCGTGATAAACGCGTGGGCGATTATATATTTTCCGAGACGTGATTTTTTCCCGCAGTAGGTTGCCACTTTTTTTCTACAGTAAACAGTTGCCAGCCAAGGCTACAGAACCCCATCTGTCCTGCTAGCTTGGTGAGAGAAGAAGAGGATTCATACCTTTCCCAAGGGTATTAGCACGTAAGTGAATGTAATGGATTCGACTGGAATTCGAACTCGGTTCTCTGATTCGTCAATCCATTACTCCACCATGCATGCACATACGTAGTTGAAATATCAATATATATATATATATATATATATATATATATATATATAGACATTTTCATGTTCATACATTCTTCTTATAGATACACATATTTAAGTAAATGTTCTGTTTATAATAAACAACATTTACCGGCCTGAATTTCCGAGAAATTTTCAGAGAGAAAATATTCGTCCTCCGACAGGATTCGAACGGAACAAATCATTTAGCTTGACGTGCCTTTACCGATTAGCCACAGAGGAGCGTTCAAAGCAAGGTCAAATTTACTGCCTTTAAACTTCAATCTTCCATGAATCCCTCAATTACATTCATATCTGCTCAAAGCGTATCCAAATGTAAACAAATTACGTCACACGTTATGAAATTGACAACGTCCGACAATTATTTTAAGACATTTTTATGTTTATACATTTTTTTTTATAAATACAAGTAAATGTTCTGTTTATAATTAACAATATTAAACAACATTTACCGGCCTGAATTTCTGAGAAATTTTCAGAGAGAAAATATAGGAAAACTTATTTTCTATGAAAATTTCTCGGACTTTCAGGCCGGTAAATGTTGTTTAATACTGTTTATTATAAACAGAGCATTTACTTAAATATTTGTATCTATAAAAACAATGCGTAAACATACAAATGTCTTGATCAAAGAACGCCTTTACCCACTGTGTCATGTGTCCTTGGAGAAGGGAATTAACAGGAGATAAATGATAATTGACATCAATTAAACATGGCACCTGGAATTAGAACGGTGTACCCCAGTGACTGAAATAAAAGATTCAGTTCGACATTCCAGACACTTGAAGAAGGCCGGAGCATACAACGGCCGAAACGTTGTAATAAATATGGCGACCGAGATGAGGACAATAGTCCGAATAATGTAAATAGTGTACATAATGCCTCATCTCAGAAATATAGACAGAAACTCATAA
>CAHIKZ030001593.1:45000-80000 GCA_903632075.3 Acanthosepion pharaonis
TAAAAGATGAAAATCAAATAAAAAGGATAAATAAATTAAAAAAAAGAAGAAAAAAGATAATGAAGAAAAAAAAAAAAGACGAAAGCGAAAGAAAAAAAAAAAAAAGGATGAAAATTAAAACAAAAAAACGAAAGAAAAAGAAAATAAAAATGATAAAATGAAAAAAAATGCAGGAGGAGAAACTTGATATAAAAAGAAATTCAAATAAAAAATCAAAACGAAAGAGAATACCAAGGAATAGAGAAAAAAAAGAAATAAAAAAGAAAAAAAATTCAAAAAAAAAGAAAGAAAGAAAGAAAGAAAGAAAGAAAGAAAGAAAGAAAGAATTTAAAAAAGAGAGAAATGCTGGATTCAAGAAAAAAAAAAAAGAACAATAAAAAAAAGAAAAGAAAGAAAAGAAGAAAAAAGAAACAAAAAAAAGAGAAATGCTGGATTCAAGAAAAGAAAGAAAGAAAGAAAAAAAAAAGAAACAATAAAAAAGAGAAAGAAAGAAAATAAAAAAGAAAAGGATTCAAAAAAAAAGAAAAGAACAATAAAAAGAGAGAAATGCTGGATTCAAGAAGAAAGAAAGAAAGAACAATAAAAAGAGAGAAATGCTGGATTCAAGAAGAAAGAAAGAAAGAAAAGAAAAAGAAAAGAAAGAAAAAAAAAAAAAAAAAGATTCAAAAAACAAAGAAAAAACAATAAAAAGAGAGAAATGCTGGATTCAAGAAGAAAGAAAGAAAAGAAAAGAAAGAAAAAAAAGAGAAATGCTGGATTCAAGAAGAAAGAAAGAAAAAAGAACAATAAAAAATAAAGAGAAATGCTGGAAAAAAGAAAAAAAAGAAAATAAAAAAGAAAAAAAAGAAAAAAGAAAAAAAGAAAAGAAAGAACAAAAGAAAAAAAAGAGAAATGCTGGATTCAAGAAGAAAGAAAGAAAAGAACAATAAAAAAGAGAAATGCTGGATTCAAGAAGAAAAAAAAAGAACAAAAAGAGAGAAATGCTGGATTCAAGAAGAAATAAAAAAAAAGAAAGAAAAAAGAAAGAAAAGAAAAAAGAAAAATAAAAAAAGAAAAAAAGAAAAAAAGATGAAAAAAAACAAAAGACAAAATGCTGGATTCAAGAAAAAGAAAGAAAGAAAAAAAGAAAAGAAAAAAAAGATATGAAAATAAAAAAGGAAAAGAAAGAAAGAAAGAAAAGAAAAGTAAAAAAGGAAAGAAAGAAAGAAAGAAAGAAAGAAAGAAAGAAAGAAAAAAAAAAAAAGAAAGGAAAAAAAGGAAAAAAAAAAAAAAGAAAAGAGAGATTCAAAGATGAAAAGAAAAGAATGCGGGATAAATAAAAGGAGAAACAGAATATATACAAAAGAAAGAAAGAAAGAAAGAAAGAAGGGAAGGAAGGGAGGAAATAAGGAAGTACAATAGAATAGATTACAAAAGAAAGAAAGAAGGGAAGGAAAGAAGGAAGGAAGGAAAGAAGGGAAGGAAAGAAGGAAGGAAGGAAAGAAGGGAGGGAGAAAGGAAAAATGAAAGTACTATAGAATACAATAGAAAGAAGGAATTACAGAAAGAAAGAAAAAAAGAAAGGAAAGAAGGAAGTACAAGAGAATACAATAGAAAGAAAGATAGAAAGAAAGAAAGAAAGAAAGAAAGAAAGAAAGATAGAAAGAAAGAAAGAAGGCAAGGAAGGAAGGTAGTACAATAAAATAGAATACAAAAGAAAGACTTAAAGAAAGACTTAAAAACTTAAAGAAAGAAAGAAAGAAAGAAAGAAAGAATCAGTAAAAAGAAGAAAATAGATATGAAAAGAAAGGAATGAGGGATAATGAAAAAGAGAAACATAGAATATATACAGAAAGAAAGAAAGAAAGAAAGAAAGAGAGAAATAAATAAATAATGAAACTCGTATATATAAAGAGAGAGATAGAGGGAGAGAGAGAGAAAGAGAGAGTGAAAGAGAAGAAAATGAATGAAATGTCATGAGTAAGAGAGACAAACATAAAGAAACACTAAACATTACTAAACGACAATGTGAGTTTAAAATACAGAAGGGTGGGGGACGAGTGAGAGAGAGAGAGAGAGAGAGAGAGAGAGAGAGAGAGAGAGAGAGTCGTAAAAATATTAGACAAATGGCATGACCCAACGAGGAATGATGGAGTGAGACAGACCGGTGAGGCAAAATATCCTAAGGGTTTGGTGGACCCGGAAAGCGACAATGTAGAAAATGATACAAGTGATGGTCACATCGAAAAGAGGTGACACACAGACAGAGAGACAGACAGGCAGACAGACATTAGCCCCCATCCCTCCCCCATTCGTTCCTTTATAAGCTGGAAAGCGAACGTAGCCGGGGTGAGGAAGCAGTTCACTGCACGTTGCAAATTCTGTCGTTAAACCTTTTGGTTTCCATATCATTTTTCCTGCAGAATGTCAAACCTAGCATCGAGTCATATATGCCGTGTTGGCGAGGCTGGGTCCAGGGGTAGACGGACAGAGGAAAGATCCCAGGGATAGGATGATAGACAAGTGTGCAGGGGCAGTGTGGTCTAAGGAAAAACAAATGAATGACAATGAGATTGTCAAACGTTTGTCCTCGCCCCATTTCGGGAGACAATGTATTGTCCTTTGGAGACGGGACGCCCTGGTATGATTTATAAAGTGTGTCAACCCAGTGGCAAGCCTGGAGTGTGAAGAAGAAAGGCTGGAGACTGAAGAAGTCGGAATAGAGTTAGAGAGAAAGGGGGAGGTTGGCATGGGACAAACTCCAAGAGAGAGATAGATAGATAGATAGAGAAAGAGAGAGAGAGACAGACAGAGAGATAGATAGATAGATAGATAGATAGATAGATAGATAGATAGATAGAGAGAGAGAGAGAGAGAGAGAGAGAGAGAGAGAGAGGGAAGAAAGATATAGGCAAGAAGGGAAGAGAGAAGAGGTCGGAAGAGATTTAGAGAGAAAGGGAGAGGTTGGCATGGGATAAACTCCAAAAAGAGATAGATAGATAGATAGGGAGATAGATAGATAGAGAGACAGAGAAATAAAGAAAGATATCGGCAAGATTGAAGGAGAGAAGAGAGAGGAAGAGAAGGGGAGGGCAAAATTCCAGTGAGAGAAAGAGTGGTGTCGATTTACAGAGTCGAATAGACGGAGGAAGCGAGAGAAAGAAAATGACATTGTTTTAAAGAGACAAATAGAGAAAGAAAGGAGATTTTGAAATTTAGAGAAAGAAAAGATGATATAGTGGGTACATGGGAATGGAAAGATGAATAAAAGAATAGAGAGAAGAGAAAGAGAGAGAGAGAAGAGGAAAAGTTGGAGGGAAGAGAGAAGAGGAGCAGAGAGTTAAAAGAGAAATTAGAGAGACAAAATAGACAGAGGAAAAAGAGAGATCTAAGTAAATGGAGAATTTTAAAGAGACAAAGAGAGAGAGAGAAAAAGAGATAGAAAGGAGACAGACAGTCGGAAGAGATTTAGAGAGATGGGAGGTTGCTTATGAGACAGATAAAGGTAGATAGAAATAGAGAGACAGATTTGAGTTGAAGAGGATGAAAAAAAGAGAATTAGAGAGAAAGGAAAAGAACTCCAAAAGAGATAAGAGAGAGAGAAAAATTTTGAAGGCCCAAACAGAGGTAACAATTTAGAAAGACGAATAGACGGACGTAGACAGGAGAAAAAAAATGACATTGTTTAAAAATGACAATAATAGAGAAAATAAAAGAGAGAGAAATTTGAAAAAAGATAGTCAACACACAACACACACACACACACACACACACACAGAGAAGAGTTAGAATAGAGAGAGAGAGAGAGAAATGGAGAAAGAGAGAAAGAGAGAGAGAAAAAAGAAAGAATCCCTACAAATAAAAAAGAAAGAGAGAGACTGTTTTGAAAAAAGAGGCAAGAGATGAAACAGAAATTAAAAATTAGAGCGAGAGAGAGAAAAGATCCGATAGAAATAGAAAATAAAGGAGAGTTGGAATAGAAAGCATGAGAAATAAAAATTGTTTAAAGAGATAGAGACAGTCACACATACACAATAGGAAGAAAGAAGAGAAAAGAGAGAGAAAGAGAGAGAAATTGTGGTTCAGGAAATAAAAAGAAAAAGAAACAATTTTAAAAGGAGAAAATTTAGAAAAATTAGAATAGAGGATCGAAGCGAAGAGTTGGAGAGAAAAAGAAAATGACAGAAAAAGAAAAAAAAATAAGAGAGAGAGAGAGAGAGAGAGAGACGGAACAAGGAGAGAAAAAAATGCTTGAATAGAAATAGAAGAGAGAGAATATTTAAAGTGGCAAAGCAGGAGACAGAGGGAGAGAGGCAGAGAGAGACAGAGAGACAGAGACAGAGAATCATTATCGTTTATTTGACTGAACAGAAATAGAAAGAGAGAGAGAGAGAGTTGAGGAAGAAGAGAGGATAGAGTTGGAGAGAAAGAGAGGAGAAAAGAGAACAATTGCAAAGACACAAAGAGAGGTATCGATTTAGACAGTCGAATAGACGAAGAAAGTGAGAGAAGGAAACTGTCATTGTTTTAATAAGAAGCGAGAGATAGCGAGAAAGAGAGAGAGAGAGAGAGAGAGAGAGACTATGGTATTCACGTGATTGAACAGAAACAGAAAGACAGAGAATGTTTTAAAGAGGCAAAGAGGGAGACCAAAGGAGGGAGACACAGAGAGAGAGACAGAGAGAGAGAGAGAGAGAGAGAGAGACAGAGACAGAGAGAGAAAGAGAGATAGAGAGAGAGAAAGAGAGAGAGAAAGAGAGAGAAAGAGACAGAGAGAGTCGTTATCAGTTATTAGACTGAGTAGAAATAGAAAGACAGATTTGAGGAGGAAGAGAGGACAAAGAGAGAGAGAGAGAGAGAGAGCTGGAGAGGAAGAGAGGAGAAAAGAGAGAGAGAGAGAGAGTTGGGGAAGAAGAGAGGAGAACAGAGAGAGAACAATTGCAAAGACACAAAGAGAGGTATCGATTTAGAGAGTCGAATAGACGGAGAAAGCGAGAGAAAAAAAATCAAATTGTTTACAAAGACAAAGAGGCAGAGAGAGAGAGAGAGAGAGAGGCAGAGAGGCAGAGTGAGAGAGAGAGAGAGAGAGAGACGATAGCACTCATGGGATTGATTAGAAATTTAAAAAAAAGAGAAAGAAGAAGCGAGAGAAAATGTTTTAGAAGGGAGGAGGTAGAAATATTAACAAGAGATAAAAAGCATAAGGTTAAAATTTGGGTACTCAATAAAATTTGACCTCACTATAGTAATAATGGGCTGCAAGACTACAAATGTATGGTACCCTATGAGGATCGATATATCTCTTCTGATATTATTGTGCTGCATAGATGAGTGCAAATTCAAGACAGTCATCAACTCTCTCGTTTGTATATGCTTTCTATTACTGTTTCTGTTAATATATTTGTTTAACACAATTCTTCTCTTGTGTCTTTATTTCCGGTCCTGAAAAGGCCACAGCAGCTAGCTAGCTAGCTAGCTAGCTAGCTAGATAGATAGATAGATAGATAGATATGAAGAGACTGAGATAGATAGATAGATAGATAGATAGATAATGAACAGACTGACTTTGATAAATAGATATGAAGAGACTGACATAGATAGATAGATAGATAGATTGATAGATAGATAGATAGATAGATAGATAAACATGTACTGACTGAGGATACATTACGTTCACTAGGCAGAGAGACAAAGAGAGAGGAGAGAGAGAAAAAATGTCTGTTATAGATAGATAGATAGATAGATAGATAGATAATAAACATGTACTGACTGAGGATACATTACGTTCACTAGCCAGAGAGAGAGAGAGAGGGAGAGAGACAAATGAATGTCTGTAATAGATAGATAGATAGATAGATAGATAGATAGATAGATAGATAAACATGTACAGACTGAGATATATCACGGTCAGGAGGCCGAGAGAAGGAGAGAGAGAGAGACAAATGAGTGCCTGTTATAGATAGATAGATAGATAGATAGATAGATAGATAGATAGATAGATAGATAGAAATGAAGAGAGTGATAGAGATAGATAGATAGATAGATAGATAGATAGATAGATAGATAATGAACAGACTGACTTTGATAAATAGATATGAAGAGACTGACTTAGATATATATATAGATAGATAGATAGATGAACAGGCTTAGATAGTGTCTATGGTAATTTACCCACGCGCGCATGGATTCCCCCAGCTATAAATAGGAGCAGGTACTGCCTTTTTGGGAGGTGGGATGGGTTGAAGTTTCCAGCAGTCAGCTCTGACAATCGAACCGAACATTCGTGCTGTAACACTCTCGTTTGTATGTTTTGCATTACTGTTTCTGTTAATATATTTGTTTAACTCAATTCCTCTCTGGCCACAACAGATAGATAGATAGATAGATAGATAGATAGATAGATAGATAGATATGAACAGACTTAGATAGATAGATAGATAGATAGATAGATAGATAGATAGATAGATAGATATGAAGAGAGTGATAGAGATAGATAGATAGATAATGAACAGACTGACTTAGATAAATAGATATGAAGAGACTGACATAGATAGATAGATAGATAGATAGATAGATAGATAGATAGATAGATAGATAGATGAACAGGCTTAGATAGTGTCTATGGTAATTTACCCACGCGCGCATGGATTCTCCCAGCTATAAATAGGAGCAGGTACTGCCTTTTTGGGAGGTGGAATGGGTTGAAGTTTCCAGCAGTCAGCTCTGACTGTCGAACCGAACATTCGTGCTGTAACACTCTCGTTTGTATATGTTTTGCATTACTGTTTCTGTTAATATATTTGTTTAACTCAATTCCTCTCTGGCCACAACAGATAGATAGATAGATAGATAGATAGATAGATAGATATGAAGAGACTGAGATAGATAGATAGATAGATAGATAATGAACAGACTGACTTAGATAAATAGATATGAAGAGACTGACTTAGATAGATAGATAGATAGATAGATGAACAGGCTTAGATAGTGTTTATGGTAATTTACCCACGCGTGCATGGATTCTCCCAGCTATAAATAGGAGCAGGTACTGCCTTTTTGGGAGGTGGGATGGGTTGAAGTTTCCAGCAGTCAGCCTTGACAGTCGAACCGAACATTCGTGCTGTAACACTCTCGTTTGTATATGTTTTGCATTATTGTTTCTGTTAATATATTTGTTTAACTCAATTCCTCTCTTTGTGCCTTTATTTCTGGCCGCTAAGAAGGCCACAACAATAAACTGTGTAAAGCCAGTGGTGAGACTGGAATGAGAAGGCGGGGGAGAAAAGCCAGAGACTGAAGAGAAGAGAGCGGTGGTTGGTGGGGGAGACAAACACCATAAACAAAGAGAGATAAAATAAAGAAGAAAGAGAGAGAGAGAGAGAGAGAGAGAGAGAGAGAGAGAGAATGAAAAAGAAAATGTTCATAGATAGAAAGAACGATATCGTTTTAGAGAGTTGAATAGAATAAAGAAAAGTGAAAAAGAGTAACTGAGAGAGAGAGAGACAGTGAGAGAAAGAGAGTGAGTGAAAGAGAGAGTATAGTTTGCAAAAAATTGGATGAAACTATTTATATATTCGAGAATAATGGAATAAAACAAACCTGGAATAATAGAATATTATAATAAAAACAAAATGCGAATAATAGAATAGAATAAAAACAAAATGAGAATTAAAGAATAGAATAAAATAAGAATAATAGAAATTAAAAACAAAATGAGAATGAAAGAATAGAATAAAGAAACGAGAATAACGGAATAGCAGAATAAAAACAAAATGCGAATAATAGAATAGAACAAAAACAAAATGAGATTTAAGGAATAGAATAAAATAAGAATAATAGAAATTTAAAAAAAATGAGAATGAAAGAATAGAATAAAGAAACGATAATAACGGAATAGTAGAATAAAAACAAAATGCGAATAATAGAATAGAATAAAAACAAAATGAGAATTAAAGAATAAAATAAAATAAGAATAATAGAAATTAAAAACAAAATGAGAATGAAAGAATAGAATAAAGAAACGAGAATAACGGAATAGTAGAATAAAAACAAAATGCGAATAATAGAATAGAACAAAAACAAAATGAGAATTAAAGAATAGAATAAAATAAGAATAATAGAAATTTTTAAAAAATGAGAATGAAAGAATAGAATAAAGAAACGAGAATAACGGAATAGTAGAATAAAAAAACTTGATATTTCATTTACATTTTTAATGATCGAAGTTTGCTGGAAAGAAAGTAGACGGAGGGGAGGTCCACAAGCGAGAAGGGCGATAGAAGAAACTATTAACATATAATTTACGTTTGCATCCAGACAATTGAAAATTAAATGATGAGACCTAGCCGCCAATCTAGTACTGCGCTTAAATTCATAAAGTCTTGGTACAATAACAGAAAACTTATCCAGAAAATGTATTACCGGAAGAAAGCAATGGCCGAAACTTCATGAATGTGGCAATAAGTTTGATGAGAACAGTCCGAACGATGGAAATAGTGTAAATAGTTAAAATAACTGATCTCAGAAATATAAAAAGATCCTGAAGAAGGTCGGAGCGTACAACGGTCGAAACGTCGTGAATATGGTAACAAAGATATGAACGATGTAAATAGGGTAAAGTTGTTTTTTTTTTTTTTTGCATGCGTACAAGTGTTTTCTCCTCTGGCCTTAATGACACTATTAAAAATGTCCAAAATTTTATCGAAGTCGAGCGCTTTTGGTTAAAATGTTAGCCATTTCAAGTTTTTTTTTTTTTTTTTCATCCATTAAGTCTAGAAAAACAATAGAATGAAATATAAAAACAAAATAAGAATAAGAGATTATGTCGTATAAACAAAATAAGAATAATAGAATATGTCATATAAACAAAATAAGAATAATAGATAATGCCATATAAACAAAATAAGAATAATAGATTGTCATATAAACAAAATAAGAATAATAGATTGTCATATAAACAAAATAAGAATAATAGATTGTGTCATATAAACAAAATAAGAATAAGAGATTATGTCGTAAAAAACAAAATAAGAATAATAGAATATATCGTACAAACAAAATAAGAATAATAGAATATATCATATAAACAAAATAAGAATAATAGATTGTCATATAAACAAAATAAGAGTAAGAGATTATGTCGTATAAACAAAATAAGAATAATAGATTATGTCATATAAACAAAATAAGAATAATAGATTATCTCGTATAAACAAAATAAGAATAATAGAGTATATCGTATAAACAAAATAAGAATAATAGAATATATCATATAAACAAAATAAGAATAATAGAATATATCATAAAACCAAAATAAGAATAATAGAATATATCATAAAACCAAAATAAGAATAATAGATTGTCATATAAACAAAATAAGAATAATAGATTGTGTCATATAAACAAAATAAGAATAATAGATTATGTCGTATAAAACAAAATAAGAATAAGAGATTATGTCGTATAAAACAAAATAAGAATAATAGTTTGTCATATAAACAAAATAAGAATAATAGATTGTCATATAAACAAAATAAGAATAAGAGATTATGTCATATAAACAAAATAAGAATAAGAGATTATGTCGTATAAAACAAAATAAGAATAATAGATTGTCATATAAACAAAATAAGAATAATAGATTGTGTCATATAAACAAAATAAGAATAAGAGATTATGTCGTATAAAACAAAATAAGAATAATAGATTGTCATATAAACAAAATAAGAATAATAGATTGTCATATAAACAAAATAAGAATAAGAGATTATGTCGTATAAAACAAAATAAGAATAATAGTTTGTCATATAAACAAAATAAGAATAATAGATTGTCATATAAACAAAATAAGAATAATAGATTATGTCATATAAACAAAATAAGAATAAGAGATTATGTCGTATAAAACAAAATAAGAATAATAGATTGTCATATAAACAAAATAAGAATAATGGATTGTGTCATATAAACAAAATAAGAATAAGAGATTATGTCGTATAAAACAAAATAAGAATAATAGAATATATCATATAAACAAAATAAGAATAATAGATTGTGTCATATAAACAAAATAAGAATAATAGAATATATCATATAAACAAAATAAGAATAATAGATTGTCATATAAACAAAATAAGAGTAAGAGATTATGTCGCATAAACAAAATAAGAATAATAGATTATGTCATATAAACAAAATAAGAATAATAGATTATCTCGTATAAACAAAATAAGAATAATAGAGTATATCGTATAAACAAAATAAGAATAATAGAATATATCATAAAACCAAAATAAGAATAATAGAATATATCATAAAACCAAAATAAGAATAATAGATTGTCATATAAACAAAATAAGAATAATAGATTGTGTCATATAAACAAAATAAGAATAAGAGATTATGTCGTATAAAAGAAAATAAGAATAATAGATTGTCATATAAACAAAATAAGAATAATAGATTATCTCGTATAAACAAAATAAGAATAATAGATTATGTCATATAAACAAAAAAAATAATAGATTGTCATATAAACAAAATAAGAATAATAGATTCTGTCGTATAAACAAAATAAGAATAATAGAATATATCATAAAACCAAATTAAGCATAATAAAATATCTCATATAAACAAAATAAGAATAATAGAATATATCATATAAACAAAATAAGAATAATAGAATATATCATAAAATCAAAATAAGAATAATAGATTGTCATATAAACAAAATAAGAATAATAGAATATGTCATATAAACAAAATTACAATAACAGATAAGAATAAAAAAAACAAAATGTTAATAATAGAATCGAATAAAAACAAAATGAGAATTATAGAATAGTATAATAAAAATGATAAGATTAGAATAGATTAACAAAATAAAATGAGAATAAAAGAATTAGTATAATAAAATGTTTTTTTATGCATGCTTACAAGTGTTTGCTTCTTTGGATTAATGACACTATTAAAATTGTTCAAATGTTTATTGATGCTGAGCGCTTTCGCTTAAACTGTAAGCTATTTCAAGTATTTTTGTTTACATCCATTAAATAAACAAACAATTGTACGTATACAAGAACATTATGTAACATAATATAATAAAAAAAAAAAAAAAAAATAGTAACTTATCTCTCTTGTTCAACAAAATATGCAATAAAGACAGATTTTCTGTTATTATTTTCGTCACAAATTAATAAATAAAATATTAGAGCATCTCTCAAAATGCGGAGACGAAAACAAATTCTTTACCGTCTTCGTGATTCCAAGGCAACGTTGATCTTCAAAGATTCACGTGAAATGTCAATCGTTATCTTCTATCTTATAAATTCGTGTTTTCTTTATTATTTTCTCACCTTAATAGTACATTTTCTTCATCTTTTCTAACATTCAGTAAACCTTATGTCATAGTGGCTTTATTGCCTTTTTTGAGAGTGAAACAGTTAAAAAAACAAAATGGAGATATTTAAACAGCCATAAGGTTGCCACTCTGTGTCTTTTCTATAAATAATTTGATGGTAATTGTTTGAATGAACTCTTCGCTCTCTAGATTTTATGAATTTAAACGCAGTAGAAGACTGGCGTCGAGACCTCGCCATATTACAGTCGAGCTGGCAAGATGTAACCGTAAGTTCTAAGCAGGCAGTTTCTTTTTTCGCAATTCTCGCTTGTGGAAATCCCATCCAACTCCATGCTTTCCAGCCAACTTTAATCTTCAAATATTTAAATGCAATATCAATCGCTATCTACTGTCCTCCCGATTACTATTTTTTTCTTCGCACTCATTATTAATAGAGCTGTTCCTAATTCTTCCACATCCAGTAAACCCTTGCGTCTTAGTGGCTTTACTTCCTTGCTTATAGAACTCTCTTTCGGCTCCATGAGTTCTATCTAACTTTAATCTTCAAATATTTAAATGTAATGTCAATCGCTATCTACTGTTCTCCTGATTACTCTTTCCTCTTCCCGCTCATTATTAATGTTTCTGTTCCTAATTCTTCCACATCCTGTAACCCCTTGCATCTTAGTGGCTTTACTGCCTTGCTTATGGTACTCCCGTCCGACTACATGCTTTCCAGCCAACTTTAATCTTCAAATAGTTAAATGCAATGTAAATCGCTATCTACTGTCCTCCTGATTACTCTTTCCTCATCCCGCTCATTATTAATGTTTCTGTTACTAATTCTTCCACACCCAGTAACCCCTTGTGTCTTAGTGGCTTTATTGCCTTGCTTGTGGAACTCCCTTCCGGCTCCATGCTTTCTAGCCAAGATTAATGTACAAATATTCAATTCCAATGTCAATCGCTATCTACTGTCCTCCTGATTACTCTTTCCTCTTCCCGCTCATTATTAATGTTTCTGTTCCCAATTCTTACACATCCAGTAACCCCTTGTGTCTTAGTGGCTTTACTACCTTGCTTATGGAACTCCCTTTCGGCTCCATGCATTCTATCTAACTTTAATCTTCAAATATTTAAATGCAATGTCAATCGCTATCTACTGTCCTCCTGATTACTCTTTTCTCTTCCCGCTCATTATTAATGTTTCTCTCCTTAATTCTTCCACACCCAGTAACCCCTTGTGTCTTAGTGGATTTATTGCCTTGCCTGGAGTGATGCCGATTAAAACAATTTGAAAAGCTATTTCTCGTCTTTCTTTTAAAGTAAGGTTAGAATCCTAAATTTTGGAACAGACAATGGGTCTATATGATTTGTGATATATATAAAAATTTTGGCTGGCTATGTCTCCTTTCCTGGAAATAAACGGGAAGACATTGTTGGCTTATAACATAAATATAACAGACAATAAATAAAAGGTTGGCTGTTATGAATTCTGACCTGAAAGTTAATTAAAATTTCTAATAAAGAATAAAATTTTAAAATAAATACAAACTAACACAGTTTTTTTTATTTTTTATTTTTTTTAAATGTGTTATTCACTTCAGCTTAAAGTTGCATGCAAAAGATGTTTCGGTAATTTTATCTGCTGTGAATTTTGTCAGGTTCTTGTCTTTTAAAATTTAAACATCGAAGACTTTTCTTTCTAGCCATTATTCTAACACTTACTCTTTGTGGAGAAAGTGATTAACGTTTTCGAAAACAAATTATAGCAGCTATTAAGAAATTGTGTGTATATTTTGAGGGAACTGTCGATGGTAGGAAGATAACCGATATTTCTCAGTCTTTGTGTGTAAAAGAATAAAGATTCAGGAAGCGTAGTGGAGGAAGAAAAGAGGGGAAATCAAAAGAAATAGACAGAAACAGTCCTAGACCAACAGACTAACACAGGTTGAGACAAACGTAAAGAGCCGGAGAGAGATAGGTACAGACAAGGAAACGCATAAAGGGATAGATACAACGAGACTGAGACAATTTGAAACCGGAGACGGATAGATTGTGACAAGGTAATGGATATGGAGTATATACAAACGAGCTGACACACAGACAGACGGAAGCGGGGAGAGATAAGTACAAAGAGATGGGTATATGGAGACACTCCGATTCAAATAAAATGTCTCTCAGATATATTTAAATATAGCTTAAGCTAGCTAGGTAGACAGATATTATAAAGGATCTGAGAAAGATGTTCGACAATATGAGACAGGCAAAGAGAGAGAGAGAGAAAGAGAGAGAGGGAGGGGGGTGTATGAGAGAGAAAGAGAGAGAGAGAGAAAGAGAGAGAGAGAAAGAGAGAGAGAGAGAGAGAGAGAGAGAGAGAGAGAGAGAGAGAGAAAGAGAGAGAGAGAGAAAGAGAGAGAGAGAGAGAGAGAGAGAGGCAGACATACATCAGACAGAGAATGTAGAAAAAGCACGAGAGAGAATATGACAGACACAGGCACACAGATAGATATATAGATAGATAGATGGATATAGTTATATATATATATATATATATATATATACACACACACACATATATATATATTATAAATTGATTTATTTAAAATATGTTTTTTTTCGCTACACAGTTCTAACCATGGAAGCTAAAAGCTACGAATTTAATTTTGTAATTAAATTAAAGACATTAGTTCCATTTCATCCTCAAGCGAATATATATATATATATATATATATATATATATATATATATATATATATATATATATAGATAGATAGATAGATAGATAGATGATGAGAGGGCAATAGACGGATATGGATAGACTAAGACATAAACAGACATGAATATAGATAGATATGTAAGCTATTAACAGAGACAGATATATAGATACATAAACAGACGACGACATATATATATATATATATATATATATATATATATATATATATATATATATATATATATATATATAAATATATATTCCTAAAATTTATCTTGAAGATGAAACGGGCCTAAACACCTCAATTCAACTTAATTTTAATAATCATTTGGATGGTTTCGGCTCTCGTTTTTGAAACATGAGAACTCTTATGTAGCGACGGAATCATATTTTTAAAAAAAAACTATTATTATAATAAAGCTCTACTTCTGTATGGAGCACAGTCTTCTTAAAAATAAAAATACTAAGGTACCCCGGATTATGCACCCAACGTTTTTTTTCTATTTTATGCATACCCATTTTATACTTATATATATATCTATATATATATCTATATATATATATATATATATATATATATATATCCTGAGAGAGTGAAAAATGAGAGTTATACAGGAAGTTAGAAACATCTCGATATATACATATATATATCAAGAGAGATATATTAACTTCTTATATATATATTTATATATATATAGTGAGAACGAGATAGATATATATTTACAGACTGAAATAGACAGAGAGGTATATCTATATCAGCCTGTTGTTATATATATATATATATATATATATATATATATATATATAGATATAGATATAGATATAGATATATATATATATATACAGACAGACAGATAGATAGATAGATAATGAACAGACTGAGAAAGAAAGATAGGTACATAGATAGATGTGAAAAGACTGAGATAGATAGATAGATAGATAGATAGATAGATAGATAGATACGAACAGATTCAATAGATAGATAGATACGTACAAATAGATAGATAGATACGTACAAATAGATAGATAGATAGATAGATAGATAGAGATAGATAGATAGATAGATAGATAGATAAAGACAATATTCCTGAAGCATTGACATAGTGTCAGGAACAAGGCCTGATCTTTCATCGCGTTTAGTACAATGGGGAGATATTACCGGGTAAACAGATCTCCAGAAACCTTCTGACCTTATTCAGATGGCGACTCAATCGAGACACAGCCCAATTGTTATAACTACATTTTCGTCTCTTAAGAGGGCCACAAAAAAAATCAAAAAAAATCTTTGTACTGCAATGAGCTGAGCGACATGCTTCCTTACAGAATGTTTATATTCTTGTGGGCAGAAAGACATTTTCTAATTAGTTGCTTGGCAAAGAAAGAAGCCATAGGCTATGAGCGGGGTTGATTTGGCTCTGAAAGAAGCCTTTTGCCTCGCGTTAGGGAAACCAAATAAATAACTGTGTGGATTTTTTTAAACAAAAACAATAATAATGGACAAAGCGAAAAAAAAAAAAATCGGTGAAAGAATTGTTATTGGAATAGAATAAAAATGTAATGTAAATTATTTCGAGGGTTTTTCTCATTCTTGTTAAAGATCCGCCAGTTAAAATCTATCTATCTATCTATCTATCTATCTATCTATCTATCTATCTGATTGTATAAATCCCTCTCCCTCTCTAAATTTCTCTCTCTTTTCCTATCTCTATCTCTCTCTCTCTCTCTCTCTTATTCTCTCTCTATATATATATATATATATATATATATATATATATATCAGGAAGATTGTATCATTTAAGTGCAAACTATCCATATCTATCTATCTATCTATCTATCTATCTATCTATCTATCTATCTATCGATGTTTCTATCTATGTACGTCATTTTATTGGTCTGGCCTCTTACTTACATATCTTACACACACATACACCCACTCACATGCACACACATACAGGCATAAGCACAAACACATATCCGCAAACACACACACACATGCATATAGATAAGCACATATATATGCACACACATACACACACACACACACATATATATATATATATATATATATATATATATGCGCACCCTCACACACACATATTTACACGCTAGCACCTACCAGACCCCATACGTCAATAGAATCATCGCCATTCTATTCGTATTACATTTGTAAGGAGGAAGATCAATTCTAAGGACTGTTAAATTATAAAACTACATTCCGAGCTACATTCTTAACCACATTAAGTCAAGGGTCCATTGATATTTATCCTATATATTCTCATAATATTCCTCTCTTTCTCCCTTCTTCCAGACACCTAATACATTCCTCTTTCTCTAGCCCTCTACCTTGAGATGTTCTTGGGCCTTATATTAGGTGAGCAATAGTAAAAAGAAAAAAGAAGAGTAATAACTTATTTGGACTATTGTCCTCATCTTTGTCGCCATATATATCACAACGTTTCGGCCTTCTTCAGGTGGTTGGAATTTCGAACTGGAGTAGACTGTTCTAGTTCGACGTGCCATGTTTGATGGATGTCAGTTATCAGTTATCTCCTGCTAATTTCCCTCTGAAAGTTCTCCACTACCTTAACCAGGTATTGAACTCACACTCTTTGGGTCTTGTCACTGGATCTAACCAACGCCTTTATCCACTGTGCCATGTGTCCTTGAGGATATCAGAGTAATACATGTATTTATTTGTTTGTTTGTATAGCAACATATCAACACCTTCATGGGTCATTTAATGCCGAGATTGAATTTTCTTGAGAGCATAAAAAATTTATTTAAAAAAATATATTACTGGTATTTTTTTTTTTCAAAAATGCATTGCTGGTAATTTTTTAAGTATGAAAATGTATTTTTTTTTTTACTATAAAAATGTATTTTTTATAATTTCATAGTATTTTGACCCCGTTTTGGGAGTTAACTATTTACCCGTAGTTGAAGTTCCCAAACTTTTTTCTCTGAGCTATATTTTCGAAATGAAAATTTGCACGCGCTTCTCCAAATCTCATGTGATAAAAATACATTTAAGAATAAAAAACAAACAAACAGGGAGATGGTCAAAGGGAGATAATCGCGGATTTAAAGTCAGAATATTATCATTGATAACTCTCTCCTCCAATTTGCAGAACACAATTACTATATTCTTAATACTTGATATAATGCAAAAATTACACAATGAAAAAATCGGTCAATAATTATCTATAACTATTTATACTGGGACTCATGCATGCAATTACAAGTAATCTATAATAATATTTTAAATTTTGAAATCATATTTATTTTCAGTATATAAATTCTATAATCTTTATCCATATGCCTTTCAAAATTGTTTGGGCAACGCAAGGCTTCAAAGCATTTGTTAAAAAAACGGGATTTTTCATCAATTTTAAGAAAATGCATTGTTTTGTCATTCGATTAATTGCAGCCAGTGAGCAAATCCGTGTCGTTAATTTAATTAAAAAGCAGATCATTTGCATGTGTAATAATCGGTTATCTGAAAAATAATGGTCATTATTTTGCCACATGGAATTTTATTTGTATAAAGAATTTTCGGTACAACTGGATAATGGTACATGCAATAAGACTGGGTGTTAAAAGGACGGGTTTTTTTTTTTCCATTGACACCGCTTTTTTTAAAACTACCGTCACTATTTGACAAATGATTTTAGCGATATGAGTGTAGCCGTGCCCAAACATTTTTTCCTCTGGGCCGCATTTTCGAATTTGAAAATATGCTCGTGTCTCACCAAATTTTATGCGATAAAAATTACATTTAATAATAATAAAAAGAGAAAAGGGAGATAGCCGAAGATCCGAAGTCAGAACATTATCATTGATAACTCTCTCCTCCAATTTGCGGACCCTATATTCTTAATACTAAATCTTTTATTGTTTTTAATAAATTCGATCAATAACCTATATCCTCTTCTTTACCCCTACTGAGGTTCGACGCACCGTTGGGGAAGCACTAATAAATTAAAGAAAACATTTTTTTTTGGCATATGAATTTTTTTTAAAACTGTTCCTAAATCTTTGATTGTCTATCAATCATTTCGCCTCAGGAAAGAAAAAAATTGCCACGCCTCACCAAACCACTGTTCTAAGGTGAAAACAAGAAAATTAGTTCTATGGTAAATAAGGATTATTGCTGTTCAGTCCTAAAATAGAAATAACCCAGACTATAAAAACACTAAGAGGAAATTTATTTTGAATTGATAACTCTATCCTTCATAGAGTTTAACAAGTATATTCATTTTTACTTGATATAAAACAAAATCTTCCATCAATTTAATAGTTTGTTAGATACATTATTTTTTTTTATTCTTCAATATATTCTGCTACAAAACTAAAACATTACTAAATGACCTAGTAACACATGTAGAGAGATTAGGAAAAAAAAAACATAGAAAATTGATAAAAACCAAAATTTCAGATTAAATTTAAATAATTAAATGTCAATAATAGTTCTTGGACATCAGTGATATCAAGATTTTAGTGGAACATGTTCTGAATCACTTTTTTTTTTTTTTTTTTTTTAGGAGTAGAAAATTTCCTTGGTTTTGGGTGAATAACTTCAAAGCACCACGGTTGTAGTAAAAATTCTTCACGAATAGCAGAATCTTTATTTCTATAAAATATTATTTATATGGAACAGTATATATCCAATCTTTGGACCATCACTGGCATTTTGAATGTTTATTTTGTTAAATTTGTACTTCACCCACCATATCACAATATTACAATGATAAAATCAGTCAGTAATTATTTATAACTATTTATACTTGAGGACTCATGTATCTTCTGAATTAAAAAAATAATACCATAATAATATTTTAAATTTTGAAATTATATTTATTTTTGCCAATTATGAATTAAAGAAACTGTTTCTAAATCTTTGATATTTTTTCAATAGCCGGGAGAAAAAGAGCTGGATCCATTCTGTTTCATATGAGGGTTTTTGTTTGGGGAAGCAAATAATAAAAAAAGATACATTTCATTTTGCTCGTTGTTTATCTCATTCATGAGGATATCCAAAGAAAGACAATGAAGACGAAGGCAATCATGAAAAAGTAATGAAAATAATACCCAATTCAATAGTGTTAGTAACTTCAGCCTGGATCTAGTATGAATCAAATAATGAAGTGACATTAGTCACCTCACTTATTTCTGGTGTTCTCGCAGTTTAAATTTTCCAAGAAAGTTGAGCCTGTTTTGTTCATTATAAAACAATTGATAGAACACAGCACTTTTACAAATAACAAAACTTTGTGTTTTTAGATATCTAGCAAATTTACTATACGATGGGTACATTTTTTGTTTGTCTATGCCTTACATCCCTGATTGATTATGTCTCAGTGAATGTGTTTCTTCCCCCATCATCCAACCATTGGCCCAGGTGAAAAGAGAGCAAAGCAAGAAGAATGGCAGACAGCAGACACCTTCCTTGTTTTTAGGAAAAAAAAAAAATAATTTTTTTTTCTGGTGAATGAACATTTTCTTTAAATAAAAACATAAACAATTTGAAAGGACATTATATTGAAAAAATTGATATAATTGAAAAATATGTTTTGTGAATATCATGATATATTGTATGTGGTGTTTGTCTAAATTTGTGCAACATCTTTAAACATATAAATAATGTAGCTTATTATCATACCAATGACCTATAACATTTTAGAACTAGACACGAAAATAAATATAAATCTGTTACACTACAAAAACGAAATGGAATTTAGAATTAAAAGCGAACAAACAGAATGTAATAATGGTTTCTGGACATCAGTTTTTGAGAGTCATATTCTTTGTCTAACAAACAGCGTTCTAAAGGATGGCTGTGAAGGAAACAGAGGAAACTGTCCATCAGGGTAAGTATTTTTGATTCTAGAAAGTCATATTTCTGAAAATTTAACGAATATTGTAAAATTTTTATTTCATACAAAAAGCCACACACACATAAATTTATATATATCCAATATTTGGATATATCTTGGATAGAGAGAGCAAGGATCAAAATATATAAGATTCACTGAATTCATGCAAAAAGAGTTTTGTTAAAAATTGACAAGGTCTGTTTTAATTGTTCTATAAAAGTAGTTTTCATTTTCAATTTTGAAAAAAACATCACCTATATTTGACCTGTTTTTATAAAATAATTTTGATTATTACAGTTATTATCAAGAATTATTGTTGTTGTTGTCAGTATTATTAAACAAGATTTTTATATCCTAAGACCCTGGCATTTTTGGGGGATACTGGAATACAAATCTGTTCAAATCATATTCGGTACTGGCCAAAAGAAAATTGACAGTACTGGGGAACATGTATTTCAAATATTTATACATGATATTATTTTTCTGAAATATTAAATATTATACACTTCAAGATACCATCTCATGGAAAAATATATTTTATTTCATGTCGCATTTTCTTATATACTGGGCTGTTGAAAAAATAGCACTGATAATTTTATTATATTTTATGCCTTTAGATCAAATAGATATAAAAAGGAATCTTTGTGGGTGTCGGAATTTTTTCTTTTTTTTTTTTTTTTTAATGTATTACTGATGAATTGGGTAATTTTCGATTAGATGTTTGCCATGATTCTGTGTTGTAGAGAGTTTGCAGATAGGCATTTTGTGGAAACTGTAGTCATTTAGTTATATAAAATTCCTATTTAAACTGAGAATGTATGAATTTGTTTTAAAAATACATTTTAACTCTGACTTTGTGTGCTTTTGTTTCATTTACATTTAAAGTATGATATATACATATTTAGTAAACTAGCATGACTAATTTAAATATGTTTTTGACACATTTCATTCATTAGGATTTCATCCAACTTTCATACTATTTTCTAAATTCTGTTGATATATAAAATTTTATATATATATATAATAATTGTGTTTTGAGCGAGCAATCCCGTTTTAAACATAGGTTTCATTGAAGATTAACTAGTTCAAGGGCAATGGTTTTTAAGCTTTTTTATTATATTTTTATTTTTGCACAAGTGATTACTTTTTGGGAAAAGAATATGGAAGAATTTTGCACAGATCTGTGAATCTGTTTGCCAGGTTAGCTAATCGATGCCATATCAAGGATGTTTTTGTTTGTATCAAATATAGATTTTTGTTTTTTAACCTATAGGAAGGTTTTTAATTCACAAACACAGCCCAAAAGGCCATGTTCATAATTGAATTAAAAGTTATATTTTTCTTTTATATTTTTAACAAACTATTATTTTAACAGTGTTTTTCAAAATTTAGATAAGTGTACTATTACAGAAGTATGTTGCAGATAGTTTGGATATGGATTCTGCTTATTTAAATGGCAATTAATTTTTTATTTGAGAGATTCAAAGTAAGTCCTTTTGATGGCATGTAATTATTTTATTAATGGATTTTTTCTGTTCATTTCTTTATTAAACCAACGTTGTTTAATAACAGTTTTTTTGAATCACCTCATAGATAATCAAATTAGATTATTTTCCATATTCAGACAAACAAAAACATCCTTTAATAAAAAAAAAAAAAAAAAAATGCTTAGATTGACAGTTTTTTTGGACAGTCCTTACACACTCAGTCATTCAAAAAATCACTTTTATGGATGCAATAAAATATAAAAATATTTATTTAAATTATTCAGTTGTCTTTTGAGATTGAAAAATATGTATATATTAACATCTGCTCTTTCAAAGAACATTAAGATGATGTCCAAACCTGTTCTTATTAATTATTTTTATTTTTAAAAACAATGACAGATCTTAATAATATAATTATTTTCCATTTTAAAAATTTTTTTGCACATTAAAGGACTTACCATCTTTTAAAATTAAAAAAGTTTTAAATTTAATTATAAAATTGAATTTAAAATCCACCAGTTTGAATTTCAGTTGAATCCATTAGTTTCAGTATATGCTAATACTCTTTGGAAATATTTTGTGTATATTTTATTATCCAGCTATGGGTAAATTTAGCAGGACAAACTCAGTTCTATATATATATATATTGGTATATAAATATATATATATCAAAATATACGGAGGGTTGTTTGGGACCTTGTGAAATTTAATGCACCAGGTTACATGAATCAGCCTTAAAAAAACAAATTGGTTCTGCACGAAATTTCACCACTATAATGAAATCATCTTGCTGATGTTTAAAAAGTTCCTAGTAACTGAACTGCATGTCCCTTTATAAATATGAGAGTACCATTTTATAAATATATATATATATATATATATTTATATTTTATACTAATGAATGTTCATAGAAAAATAAATATATGGAAATAATTTATAAATTTTTTTGTATGAATGATTCATGTAATTATAAATTGAACTGCACCTATAATCGAAATTAAAATAACTGATTCAACGTGCAACTTTCGGATAATAAGTGTGACATTCCTGTAATTATTGAACAATATAGTTCATGCCACATTGACGGAAAAAAACCTACCAAAAAAAAGAATTCTCTTATTGCTATATTTGTACAAAAACGCACAACCTTAAAATTTAAAATTCAAACTCAGCGTTGCGACCGCACGTTTCAAAAACAATAACACATTTCTCATAGCATTTTTTTCGGATTACATCTCTATTTTCGTTGTCCTCTTATTACCGAGAAGTAAAAAAACAAGAACAAATCTATTTCCATACCTGAGGATGTCTGTAGGAACAGATGAAAGCTTGTAAAAATTAAAAAAGACCTTATGAAACTGGAATTTATAAACAGGGATCATATCATTCATATACAGGTTCGGGGTTAGTGTATCTTATTGAAATTGTTTGCGAAGATGTATTCTCGCCATTTAAATCATTAACCTCTATATTTGTTTTTTGTATGAATGATTCATGTAATTATATATATATATATATATATATATATATATATATATATATATATATATATATATATAAATAGAAAATATATTGAAAACAAAAAAAATTTTTTCTAATTGTTTTTTAATGTTATTTCAATGTCGAAATATGAAGATTTTTGGGTATAGATTTCTTCAAAGACATAGTCAGTCTCAAAACATAATTAACATTAGAAATTTTATTTTTGTGTCAACATGAAAAGATGATAGACATATTTTTTAATCAAAACATTTAATTGAAATTTCAAAGATATGGGTTTGATTTTTAAATATGATTTTAAATTGCATCACGTGGGTATTCAAATCACGTAGCAAAAGAAATTATATTTTAAATCAAAATGAAAAAATTTTATTTTAACGAGAAATTAAAACATACAGAATTGACAGGACAAAGTATTGAATGTATATTAATTGTTAAAATTGTTTTTAATGTATGTATTGAAGAAGGTCTACTAGACGAAAACGTTGACAATTGACATTGAAATAACATTAAATAAGAAATGCATACTCAAATTTTTGTTTTTCCACATAGAGAAGTCGGATATGTGTCACATCTATATGAAGGTTTTGAAGACACACACACAACACACACACACACACAAATATTATATATATATATATATATATATATATATATATATATATATTTTTTTTTTGAATGAAGTATTTTTATTTAATCTACGATTTTTTAAACTGTTTCGTTCCACTGCTCATTGTTCCGGGATATCTATAATTTTAGTTATTATTTTTTAGTATTTTATTTTATTAATAACTAATTTCCACTGAATCAAAGTTTTGCCAGGTTTAGACAAAACTGAATAAAAATTAAACTACGGGTGTAGACTATTCTCCTTCTACCGTCCATGTCTCGGAATATGTCGTCTAGTTTTTCTTTTTTTTGTAAAATACAAATTGCTCGCATGTAGGTTACCAGGATAGATATAAAATTTTCAGGGAATTCCATGTTTCCTGAATTTTAAAAAGCTATGAAAAGGTTGTCAGTTTTATGGAAAGAAAGCCAATTTCAGCCCTTGACGATACAATATGTAAAGTTATCAGAGTTATTTTATAAAAAATTTTAAAAAAAATGTCAAGAACAAAAGCAAAATGAAAATGCAGAAAACGTTGAGAATGACATTAGAAGAGAAAGAATCATCATGCAACAGCGATTAAAAAATCCTCGTTACATTATTTGTTTTGCATACGTGGCATACTTAATTTAATTAATTTTCGTTAAGATGACATAATTTCTTTTTCCTTAAAATCAATTCCGTTATATTTCACTCACCATTAGCTTATTTTGTTTATTATAAAACATTGAAAATAAATGTTAAATCTTAGTTCAGTTTTTTTTTATTTTAATCTAAATATAACCCCTTATATCCGGACATTGTAACCAATTCCTCATATCCGAACTTTGTAACCAAGTTCTCATATCTGGAAGGCCTTCTTAGTCTGGTTGTCATGGATTCTACTGTATAAAACACATCAGCAATCAGCGTGTTCGTTTTAATGTCCCACATATCCGTAATCCCTCATATCCGGAATCTCTCATATCCGCAATCTCTCATATCCGGACTTTGTAACCAATTCCTCATATCCGGAAGGTCTTCTTAGTCCGGTTTTCAGGGATTTTACTGTATTATTATTATTAAGAGGAAAGAACAAAATATTATTTGATTATTTTATTAAAATTTTAATTCTTTCCAGCACGTTCGAAATTTTGGTTAAAATCTGTTTTTTCTTGTGTCAGCGGGTGGGCTAAATGGAAAGTTAGAATCTTTTCTGCGGTAAAAAAAAAAACTCATTGTTTTGAAAATTCTTTCAAAAATCAAATAATTATGAGAACTTCCAAAAAATTTCAGGACTTATTCACAAATGAATGAAATTATGTTCGAAATACTTTCTTTAGAAAATCTTGGTAAAAATATATATTTTTATATCTATTCACCCCACTTATTTAATTTTATGAAATTTCGAGAAATTAAAACTTCAAAATTTTTGTATTTATCTGAGTTACAAGCAGGAATCCTCGAAGAATTTAAATCATAAATTTGTTTTTGCCAAACAAAAACACCATTTACCAAAAATCTGCTGTAAATCGTGAAATAAAAATGCAATAAAATTATGACATTATTTAAGTAGAAAAGCTTTTAATTGCTTTTATAAATATGATTTATTAAGGACACTAATGTCATAAGAAAAATATTTTTTGATGAATTTTTACAAGAATTGTGCTGAAGTAAATAATATTTCTTTCAAATTAGATTACTTATACTTTAAATCAATTAATATTCCTCAAATAAAGTTTCAGAAAAGTATCTTTTATTTTTGGGCTATTTTTTAATAATGAGAATTGCATTGCAATGAAAGACAACGGAAAAAAAGGGCGATAATCAGCTATTTTAGCACAAAAGAAAAAAAAAATCCTTCCAGACAATATAAATTAGTTTTAAATTAGATTTTAATTTTTTTTCTTTTTTCTTTTTTTTATAAGCGTTTCGCCGCAAGCAAGGCGGGAAGCCACAAGCACGTAAGGGGTTACAGAGAGTTGGAGGTAGAGCAAATAGGAGTGATAGAGGAAAGGATGAAGAGAAGGATAGGGGATAGATCAGGGCATCTGGAGACGTCGATTGACATTACATTTAAATAAGTAGAGATTATAGCTATCAGGAAAACGAGAAATAGGGAGGGAGTTCCACAGGCGAGAAGTGCGAGGCATGAAGCTATTGAAGTAGAAGAGACGGCTACATTTAACAGTTTCGACAGTGAAAGGGTGAGAGCGAGATGCCAGCCTAGTAGAACGCTTAAATTCATGAAGTTTGGGTACCAGCGAAAGCAGCTCCTCGGAAAATACAGCAACGTATTTTGTTTACTGGAAATGCTAAATCTAATCTATTAGTTTGAAATTAAAACTGAAATAAAAGCTTCAAGAAAGATTTCGTATTTTAAGAATTCATTTTAAATCTTATGTACCACGCGGGAAACACACACACACACACACACACACACTCACACACACACACACACATACACACACACACACATATATATATATATATATATATATATATATATATATATATATATCGGGGCAAAATGTGTACAAGTTTAAGCATTTCATTAATTTAATTTGTGTGTTGTTTGTTTAGCGGCATATCAACACCATATGGGTCATTTACTGCCCAAATTTTATGTACTTGTCACATTAGTAATTTCATTTACAAAAATGTATTGTTATAATTGTTTTTAGTATGAAAATGTATTGCTGGAATTTTACGAAAAAATGTATCTTTATAATTTCATAATGTTTTGACCCCATTTTGGGGGTTAATTATTTGCCCATAGATGAGACTATAGCCGTTGCTACCACTCCGGAACAGGTTGGACCTAAGAAAAACAGCAATTAAGAGTTGATTTCACGCTCCTCAAAACTTTCCGATCGAGGTATCTTGTTGCCGGATGTAGTTTATCGTCATACACAGGACTAACAATTAAGAGGCGGTTCCACGCTCCTCAAAAGCTCCAATCTCCCGATCAGAGGCCTTGCAGTTGGGTATAGTTTATCGTCATACCCAGGAGAACATTTAAGAGGTGGTTCCACGCTCCTCACCACATCCACTCTCCCGATTAGAGGCCTTGCTGCTGGGGGTAGTTTATCGTCATACCCAGGAGAACATTTAAGAGGTAGGTTCACGCTCCTCACCACCTCCACTCTCCCGATTAGAGGTCTTGCTGCTGGGGGTAGTTTATCGTCATACCCAGGAGAACATTTAAGAGGTGGTTCCACGCTCCTCACCACCTCCAATCTCCCGATTAGAGGTCTTGCTGCTGGGGGTAGTTTATCGTCAGACCCAGGACGATAATTAAGAGGTGGATCCACGCTTCTCATAACCTTCATTCTCCAGATCAGAGGCCTTGCTGCCAGATGCAGTTTATCGTCATACCCAGGACGATAATTAAGAGGTGGTTCCACGCTCCTCACAACCTCCAATCTCCCGATCAGAGGCCTTGCTGCCAGATGTAGTTTATCGTCATACCCAGGTCGATAATTAAGAAGTTGTTTATCTAACTTCTGGGAAAGGTATAAATCCGTCACTTCTCCATACAGCCAGCTGTACATAAATGGCGGGATAAACTGTGTTCTATAGCTTTCGAAAAAATGGGTGGATAATTAATGGCTTATTTTTTAAAGGCGTGATTACATTTTTGGGGATATTTCGGGTGGTATGAAAGCATATATTTCAACAAAAACGCGATTTTTAAAAAAAATAAGCAATTCGTTTTGAATCAAATGTAATGCAATTACTTACGGCAACGTTGCTTAAGCAACCCAAGAACACGATAAAGGAAAAAAGAAAAATTGTAAAATTAAAAAAACAAGTTTTTTTTTTTAATTAATTTTAATTCATTTTATACTGTATTCAAGAATTCTGTTAGTTTAGAAATTGAAATGCTTTCTTTTCTAATTCTTAGACCCAAACATAAAAAAATTTAATCAACCATATAAGGAACTCCAGTACTAATTAATTCTTGTTCTAAAAAGTACGCAATATGTTTACTGGTCATAAACCTAAGTTGTTTATTTAAAAAAAATGTGTATTCGGAATATGAAACGCGACAAAAATTAGTTAATTGCAGTGAAATATACGCGTAATACAGAGAAGCAAAAAAAAAATACAGTTATGTTTTATGAATGATCGATAAGAACAAAATAACGAGACAAGCACAAGTGACTGTGGGGCGAGATCGGCATATAAAAAAAGAATATATTGTCAGACGCCATAAAAAATAATGAAACGTGGACGCTTTTGATTGGCTGAGGAGACATTTCAACCCGCGGCAAAACATATGGAGAATCTTTATAGCTTTCTTTCTTTCTTTTCTTTTCTTTTTTTTTTGTCTACTTTTTTATGAATATATATTTACTTTCTTTTTTACTTTTTTTTTTCTTTCTTTTAAAAGGAAATTTTGTCTATTCCAAGTTTCTTTTTTTTTTTCAATTAACTGATTTTACCTTTACATTTCTGGTCTTAAAATTATTTTATTTTCAATAGTTTTTCTTTCTTTCTCTTATTAAAAACATTGTCTGTCTGTTTGTCTTTCTTTCTTTCTTTTTATGAATAACACTTTTTTCATCGGAGTGCTTGCTTGCTTTCTTTGTTTCTCTAATGAACATTGTTAGAAATAGCGTTTCTTAACTTTCTAAATGAATGTCATTTCCCTACTTTTTCAAAATCGGTTTACTTCCTTCCTTACTTTCTTCCTTCCTTCTTTCCTTCTATACTCCCATCCATTTCTTTCTTTCTTTCGTTCTTTCTTTCTTTCTTTCTTTCTTTCTTTCTTTCTTTCTTTCTTTCTTTCTTTCTTTCTTTCTTTCTTTTTCCCTCCCTCCTTCACCAATCCTTCTTTGTCTCCTTCCTTCCTTCCTTCCTTCCTTCCTTCCTTCCTTCCTTCCTTCCTTCCTTCCTTCCTTCCTAAAATTTTGGCTTCCTTTCTCTCCTCTCCCTCCTCCCCTCCTTCTTCTTTCAATCCTTCCTTCTCCTTCTCCTTCCTTCCTTCCTTCCTTCCTTCCTTCCCTTCCTTCCTTCCTTCCTCCTTCCTTAAAAACAGATGCCTTACCCTTCCTTTCATTCTCTCATTCCTTCCTTCCTTCCTTTTCCTAACTCCTGGCTTCCCTTTCTCCTCCCCTCCCTTCACCAATCATTCATTCTCTCCTTCCTTCCTTCCTTCCTTCCTTCCTAACTCCTTCCTTCCTTCCTTTCTTCTTCCTTCTTCCCCTTCCTAAGAAATCCTGTTTGTTTCCCTTGATATGGATTAATGTTTTCCGCATTTCATAATTGTTTGTTGATAACTTTGTCTCCCCTGGAAACCGAATCCTTTCTGGACCCTTGAGCAGGCATGCATGACCCGATTCTTTTGTCCAACTCTCATCCGTCCAAGATAGTCACGTGACTCTATTGTTTCACACAGAGACATGGATATACGCCTTCGTGTGTCACCCTCTCTTGATATCTGCCTTCCTAACTTTTTTGTTTTCTAAACCTTGTCAAGGCTGTCAATGAGTGTAAGAGTTATCCCTATTATTTAGGACGGGACGGTAAGTTATTAAAATAAGAATTGTTGGCTCATGGGTTCAACGCTCAATTCCAAATGTTTCTTGTTATCATAATAACGTGACAATTTCGTTAAGATACTTCGCGATCAGACAATGCTCAGGGTGAAGTGGATTCGTGCCTTATTCGTCTGATAACTGAAGGTAAGCAACGTTGAGCCTGCTCAGGGCTTACATGAGAGACCGCCTCATGGTGATTAGCCGTAATCTTTTATTAGTAAGAACCCTAAGAGTCTCTGACGCGGCATATTCTTTATTTTTGGATATTTGGATATTGGACTAGAGCAATGTTTCTCAACCATTTTAAGCAACAGCACGCTTAGGAAAATATTACGACACACTTAGCAAAAATTTTAAAGTTTATACATTTAAATGTTATGAAATAAAAACATCGATGAAAAACAATATACATACAAATATGAATTTACTTTATTTCAATGTTTCTATTCAACTATTTGTGCAGCTTATTTAGTGTGAAGAAAACTGGGCCTGGTGTTTTTTTCACGATTTCTTCAATGTTTGGTGCGATAAACAGGCTCTCATTTCTTCTTCAGTTCAGCATAGTCTTTCTCGCTTCTTATTTTTGATGTTATTTAGGGTTGAGAAGCCTAATTCATATAAGTAGAAAATTGCAATAAAGCCATTCTAGCTAATGTGGGATATGCCTTTTGTATTGAAATTCAAAATGTATCAATGGTTACCATCAAATGCTTTATTTTGAGCTCTCGATCACTAGAAATGGTGGCCAATTCTGCTTCTTCTTCAAATAACTGAAGTCCAATATTAGAAGGAACATTTATAAAAGGATATCGTATCCAATCATACTTTTCTGTGCACAACGACGGAAAATACTTTTAAAAAAATGAATATTAAAACAAATTATTTAAAATAACATCATCGAAAAAGAGTGAAAATAATTCTTTGAAGAAAGAGTTTAATACTTATTCATTTATTCAAATATTAATATTATATCATTACTACTTACACACACACACACACACACACACACACACACACACACACACACACACACATACATAATACACACACACGCACACACACACACATATATATATATAATTATTTATTTAAAATATGATTCCATCGCTACATAAGAGTTCTCATGTTTCAAAACAAGAGTCGAAAACTTCAATATAATTAAATTGAATAAAAGTAGCAAGGTCAATTTAATTCAAATAATTATATTGAAGTTTTTGGCTCTTGTTTTGAAACACGAGAACACTTATGTAGCGATGGAATCATATTTTTTAATAAATAATTAAATTTATGCTCTACTTTTGTATCGAGCACTATTTTTAAAAAATAATAACAAAAATACTAAAGAACTTTGGATTAATTACCTAACGAGTTCTTTACTATTTTCTATATATTTTTACACACACACACACACACACACACACACACACACACACACACACACACACATATATATATATATATATATATATATATATATATTCCTGGCGTTTAACAGGATCGCACGGCACACAAGTGAGCTGCGGTACGGTGGTTCAGAATCACTGGACTAGAAACTAAAAATAGAAATCGGCGGATCATGTTCTTTTAAATTATTTCACCCCATTCAAGGAACTGATGCCCCTAAGACGCAAAGAGTTACTAAGTCTTAGAAAATATGAGAAATAAAAAAGAAAGTAAAGGAGAAAAGAACAAGAATTAACTAACTTGACATTGCCTTTAAATTTTTGAAGATCAAAACTTGACTGGAAAGCAAGGAGACAGACTAGATTTCCACAAGCGAGAAGTGCGAGAGAATATACTGTTAGCACAAAAATTGCGGTTCCATCTAGCCATTTCAACTGTAAAATGGCGAAACCTTTCCGACAATTTTTGCACTGCGCTTAAATTCATAAAGTCTGGGTACCAGACAGGAAAGTTCGTTAGAATATTTACTATGTACGTATTTATATATATATAAAGCGTATATAAAAAAGCGTAAACTACGTTACGGCAGTGGAAGAATTACTGATGCTGAGATGCCAGATCAGGATCGATAACATTGCAGATGGATTTTATCAGTGGTCTTTAAATATATAACAGGATCACTAGACCATATGTGGCAGCAATATTCAAAGCAAGGTCAAATGGTAGACTTATAAATAAAAGGTACGCTGACGGGAAAGTGACTGAAGCGGAGATACCAAGACATTACCAGTAACATTGCAGATTCTTCTTCGGGTTTTATCAAGAATCTCTAAATATATAGCAGGAGCACCAGACCAAATGTGGCAGCAATATTCAAAGCAAGGACGAATGGAAGACTTATATATAATTGGCAATCGAAATTAGACAACTTACACCAGGCAATTTTGTTTGATTGATTTGGTTTATTTTGTTTTACGGCATATCAACATCTCAATGTGTTATTTAATACCGACAAGATGTTTACAATAGATTTGTATGAATAGAATATGTATTCTTTGTAACAAATCAGTTTGCAGGAGATCAGGTTTCATTGACTTACAAACATGTAAAATAGATTCTGGCATGAAATATTTTCTCGACCGACTTGTGAACTAACGTGTTTAGCTGCAGATGTAACAATTGATTCAATATAATCGTTCCACTTCATGTCAGCGGAAAACGCAGAGGGAAAGCGGTGAGGAAGTGATTGAATCCGAGATGCCAGGTCAGAACCAATAATCTGGAAGCTACCTCGGATTGATTAGAAAAGGCTGGGTTAGACTCATTGAAGTGATTCCTGGTAGTCCATGGCGTAAAGAAATATAAAAAAAATGTATTCACAAGTATAGCTCACACATTAACAAGGGCTTTATCTATGTATGTGTGAGTTTAGTTTTTTGTTTTGTTTTTTTTTTACAAAAATAATCAGTGGAAAATGTCATGAAGCCATTTTTGACCACAGGTCCCTGGTTCTGACCCGAAGTAATTGTGTAAACAACTGAAATCAAAGGAAATATTAATGGCTTAGTTTGGTTTGTTTTACGGCATATCAACCTCAATGGGTCCTTTAATGTCGGCAAATTTTTTACAATAGATTTTTATGAATAGAAAATGTATTCTTTGTAAGAAATCAGTTCGTAGGAGATTAGGTTTCATTGATGTATTTTTGTAAAGAGGGTCTTTGTCGAGTGTCTGGTTTCATCGACGTATTCTTTTCAGATAGACATTTTGTAGAGAAATTGTTTTTATTGACAATTCCATTTGGTTTATTTTTTTAGTAGATGCCCACTGGTTTCAGAAATAATATTATGTCATCCACTTTTGCTTTCTTCAAGATCTCATACATTTTGTTTATATTATAACATTTTTGTTTTGAGAGAGAGCAAGATCTGAACGCTCGGTTAATATATGTTTAGTGCACGATGTTTCACACGCTTAGCCTACTGGTTGGTCTTCGTTGTTTAGCAAATACGAGTGCGTTATTCTCGTGTGGCCAATGCATAAGCTGGCCAGTACTACTTAAAGAAAATTTTCTTAAAGTCGACTTCCATTTTCCTAGTTTGGGCTGAATTGCGAAGAGCTTTTTTGCCTCGTACTGTACATATCAGGATTCATTATTGGCGTACACAATGTTACCAACTTGAAATAATGCTGATTACACAGTATTGTTAGCAGATATAGAAAGGAAAATACAAGAATTACTGCAGACAGTTTTTTTACACTAAGGTTCACCCTGTATAAGGCACTCGATGTAGAGGTATAGTTTATGAGGGGAATTTTGAACAGGTTAAGATTTCATGATCGGGAATGCATCCTCTTGGGAGTCGATTTCACAGAGCAGCTGTTCGTGGGAAGACGCTGCTCGAGTGGAACTTACATCTCACCGGAGAAATACGAAAGGAATGAGGGTGGTTTGATACAATAGGCGTGGCAGGGTGTGTCTTAGACGTGAAGGTTAAGCCTGGTGGGACTAAGGTATGTAATTCTGGACCGTTTCCATGGACATAGCGATAGAGCAGCGAGTGGCTTGCGACGTTTCGTCTGTGAAACCTTGTTATACGGTAGAAAATAATTCATCACCCGCAAGGACGCGTAGGCGTTTTTGAACTTTGTTGAGACCGGAAACTGAACCCTGGACAGCTCTTTCCCATATATGGCAGCGTTACTCTATTTGATCTGGCTGTGGTAAATTTGGCAAGATGAGTCAGGTACTTACTGGAGCGATACAAGAACGGACCATTTTTCCAGCATCTTTATAATTATTTCAAAAATTAAAATTATTACAAAGACAGGCCGGCATAATTATGGCGAAAATTTGGAGAAAGAAAGAAAAAAAAAATTGGAAAAAGAGATGAATGAAAACAGGAGAAAGGAAAGAAGAAAAAGCTAAGGAAAGAGAAAGATTGAAAAAAAATGAAGAAAAACAAGACACTATTTACATCATTCGGTCTATTGTCCTCATCTTTGCCGCCATATTTATTACAACGATTCGGCCGTTGTACGCTCTGGGCTTCTCCAGGTGGTTGGAATGTCGAACTGAACCCTTTATTTCGCTCACTGGGGTAGACTGTTCTAGTTCCACGTGCCATGTCTAATGGATATCAGTTATCTCCTGTTAATTCCCCTCTCAAAGTTCTCCACCGCCTTAACTATTTGGGTCCTGTCAGTGGATCTAACCAACGTCTTTATCCACTGTGCCATCTGTCCTTGAGGACATCTGTGTATGAATTTCTGGGTATTATAAACCTAATGTCTACAGAAACTATATTTACCAGTGCTTATATTGCAATTTTTGGCTGTTATAATTGCATGTTTGTACCAGAGCAATTTTTGTTGTTATTATCGCTTTTTTCTGGCAATCCTTATTACTGGTTCCCATATTGTATTCATTTCTATGCTTGGTCGGCTCAGGAGATTTTTGTGGCCTAGCATATATACCGATTCGTTAAGTTTACGAATTTTCCAATGGTGTTATTTGTCTATGATCTCACCCTGATCCAAGTGAGGGCGGTGATCTCCATTTTATCTCTATATGTGGTCAGACACGCCTGATTTTTCCACTTCCCCTCGTGTTACAGCTTTCTGGTGTTCCTGAAGCCTTACCTCAAGGGGGCGGCCTGCTCCCCTTTATATTTCTTTCCACAGCTGCACGGGATAGCGTACACACAATCTTTAGTCATGTTCTACTCTATAGGGGGTCTTACTCGGGAGAGATATCTGCGAAGTGTCGTCAAGCTTTTGAAGGTTGTCCTGATGCTATATAGACCACAGATCCTTTGTATTTTCTCTGATAACCCCTTCATATAAGGTAGGCAGATTGTTTTCTGAGTGTTGTTGTCCTCCTCCTCTTGTACCCGCCTATCCCAGTTTTGGGGGGGGCTGCTGCCATGTACCCAGGGTAGTTGTTACGTTGTAGGGTACTACTTATACTGACCAATTCTTTATCTAATGTCTCTGGGTCACCACTTAAACTTCATTTAATATTTTTCTGTCTACCACTGTGACATGCCAGTGATAAGAGCTTTGTTGAGTCATCTGGAGGTGGGATGAAAGTGACGAAAGTAAAGGAAAAAAAAATAGACTTCATTCAATGTTTTGCAGTCCACCATTGTGGCATGCCAGTGATAAGAGCTTTGTCGAGATATCTGGAAATAGAACAGAATATAACAAAATAATGGATTCACGCCTCTCCAAAGTATTGCCCGGGGGAGAGTAGCAGAGATTCGAGTTATTTCTTTACAGAGTTACGCAACCTTTTCCGCCTGTGTAAATGACACGGTAATCTAGAGAGACGCGCCCGGATCGACATATTGGTTCAAATTCTCGTTCACACATGCATACGAGATTACGTACACGAGAAGAATGACGACAGTTCTCCGCTTTTGTCCCCTGGCTTTGAACTGGGGCGTGACATGAGGCAGACAAACATCCGGGGAATCGGCTGATCGATGGCCATCAGGGAAGGGCTAAAAAGGGCTTCGAGGAGGTAAGCAGAGAAAGGGAGAATCGGAAAGAAAAAAAAATAA
>CAHIKZ030001593.1:82500-145000 GCA_903632075.3 Acanthosepion pharaonis
AAAAGAAGAAAAAAAAGAAAGAAAGTACGAAAAATGATAAGAACGTAAGGTAAGAGGAGGCAAAAGAAACAGAGAAAGGAAGAGAAAAGGAAGTGAATGAGAAGAAAGGAAAAAAGAAGGAAAGAAGAAAGGAAAAAAGAAGGAAAGAAGAAAGAGACGAAGAAAGAATGGGAGAAAGAAATGACGAAAAAGAGAGAAAGAAAAAAAGAATAAAAAAAAAACGAGAACAAGCTTCTCACAATACATCAATTACGGCTGAGTAATGAGTTTGATCCTCACTGGGTGGTCCACACTATCGGCCTTGGTGCCACATCTATGCCCAGAAAAACATGGGTATCTCGAAGTGGTGTATTAGTTAGCAATCTTGCCTCGCTAGAACAATAAAGACAGACTTGTGAGTTCGAGCCTCACTTAGTACCCCGTTCTTTTGACCTTGTGCCATATTTAAGCTACGCTTCAGAAAGTCATTTGGGCCCTTCGACGTGGTGTAATCGTTAGCAAGCTCGTTTCGCTAGATCCATTAATACTAACTGGCGAGTTCGATCCTCACTAGGTGTCCCATAATTCTGGCCTTGTGCCATATCTAAGCTACGCTTCACAGATCATTTGGGGACTTCGACGTGTAATGTTTAGCAAGCTTGTTTCGCTACAATTGAATAGTGAGTTCGATTCCCACTGGGTGCTCTGTGCTTTCGGACTTGTGTCATATCTTAGCTAAAGTTAGAAAATATCAATAATAAAGAGAGAGATAAACTAAATATAAAGAAATTCGAAGATAAAAAAAAGAAAGGTATGAACGTGAGTGAAGAGAAAAAGAGTGGGAGAATAAAATACAGAGAAACGTAAAAAGAAGAAGGGGAAAGAGTCGAAACATCGCATGGCTAAAGAAATGTAAAAAAAAAGAAGAAAGAAACGAAAGATAGAACGAAAGAAGAAGATAAAGAAGAAAAGTAAAAAAAAACAACAAAGAATAAAAAAAAACAATTAGAAGTCGAAGATAAAAAAAAAAGCGCTATTAAATGATTGTTCGCTTGTTCGCCATTTTCCTTCTGCCTGCCACCCGCCAAACATCGCTACATGGAGAAAAGGGAAGAAGATAAAGAAAACTCCACGAATTAACAATGACCAGACCGAATGACATCCACCAGATCCCTTATGTCACCCAATCAAAATCTGAATTCCCGCCCTTTTAGAAGAAACAGAAAAAAAATGGCGCGAAAAAGAAACCCCTAAAAATATTAAAGATTCAAAAAAAAAAAAAAATGAAATCAACAAAATAACAACAATTAAATAACGTCTCAGTATAAAGCGATGCTTAACAAGCTAGTTTTGTATAGAGTTGGAAGCTGTGCGGGTGGTGTAATTGAGAGCGGAATTAAAAATCGGGGAGTCGAGTTCGAATCCCCGTCGAGTTCGTTATAGTCACTTCTTTATCGGAAGGTACGAATCTCTCTTTTCCTCCAGCTATGGGTTAAATAACCGTGCAAACTGGACTCTCAAGTCCTGATTAGCATTCAGTCTACGGACAACAATTAATTGAAAAAAAAAACTCCTGTGAGTCCGGTGGCCAAACAGGGGGTTGCCCTTTGTCAAAGCATATCATTCGGAAGCCATCTATACCAGGTTTTCGGTGAAGACATCAGCAGTGGAAAACTGGATGTGGCCAATGTCAGAATTTGACATCTCAAATTTTTAGGAATTGGACTATAACGAGGATTCTTCAAACTGAACAATGGATGACACGTAATTAGTTGTACTGTGCTCGGTCCTTACTGGATTTGGGCCATTCAAAACTATAATTTACCTGCCTTGTGGTGAAGAACAAATCAGCCAGGTTGTGAGTCAGAGTCAGAGATTGGACTTCGTTTGATTAATAACCCGGGCTGCGCTTACGAAAATGTTGACGGATCACAAAGCTCAGTCGGTTAAACGTTTACGGTTTTTAGAAGCGATTTGCACGAGGCTTCATCGAATGACTTTAGGTAGGCTGAAGGAGAACTTCCGCGTCTCGTATACACGAGTTTGTCGTTGCTTTGAAATTGTTCATGCAACAAAAACAGATTATCATTATTGTTTCGTCCGTGTATTGGTTGATATATGGAAAAGTAATTGTCATCTTTCGTAATGGCTTATGTAAGCCGAAAGCTTAGATTGGATTTAAACATGTATCAATATGGCGATTTCCTTTCGTCTTTCAATAAAATAAACAGACAAAACTTGTCTTTATTCTTTAATGAAGCATGCATTAACACACACACACACACCCACACCCACACACACACACACACCCAAACACACAAATATATATATATATACTGATTGTAACAGCAAAAAAAAAAATAGTCCAAAATTGTGTAATAGCATTATTGTCCATAACACTAAACTAATTGAGGTTCATACCATTTGTCGTAAGAACTACTGAAAACCTTTTGAGTTATTCAAGTAAAAAGAGAGAAGGTTAAAATCGTTTTATGTCAAACCCACTATGTCTTCCCAACTAAACAATGGTGAGGGGAAAAATCATTCAGTCCTTCGGCTTCCATCTTCAGTCCATTCCAGAACCATCAAGAGAACGGTTTATAAGTTTAAAAAAGAGGGAACAGTAAAGAGGAAACTGGATCAGGAGATCAACGGGTAGAGGGTTCATCATTTCGACATAGAGCTAAATAGATCAGTTGGAAAAGATCTAACTCATTTCATAATACAATTGGCACGTGAGAGACGAGTTTCAGCCATGACAGTCCAAAGAGCAGTGAAAAAAAGATTGAAAATGAAATCGTACGTGAAACGTATGAGGCACATTTTTACTCCAGGACAGAAAATTAAAAGGTTTATTTTCATTTATGATCGATTTCATCAGGATTCTTTCGTTAAACGTGAAGAGTAATTGTATATTTTTTATGCTCAGTAAGATATATTTAACCATTTCTAAGATATAATGGTTCAAAATTTTAATCTAACAAAAGAATAATTTTGATTTTACACGATTTGAACAATTTTTCAAACATACCCGATATATATATATATATATATATATATATATATATATATATATATATATAATAATGATAATAATAATAATGGACTCTCCCGTCGGTTAACTCAAAAGAAAACTCACACAAGTGATTTGATTATAGTGGTGAAGGCTTGTGCAAAAACATCTACACTTTTCGGAACTATCGATACACTTAGTCGGTGCATATATATATATATATATATATATATATATATATATATATATATGATAAAAAGCGTACATATACCTACATATACTGGCAGGTTATATAACAGAGCTACTAATATATTAGTGAATATACATAATATCCAACGTCGGTAGCACATGCAAACGTGCAATCCTCAGGTACAAAATATATATATATATATATATATATATATATATATATATGTACACACACACACACACACACATATATATATATATATATATATATATATATATATATATATATATAAGTAAAGAGAACGAATAAATTACAATTCCAATGGTCATAACATTTAATTTAAAAGAAGGCTCAATACAAAGTAGAGCAATATTGTTTATTTCTTTCAGGATATTACATCAAAAACATTTCAAAATTGCTAACCAATTTTCTTTTAAAAAAAAAGATGTATTTGCTTTTGAATCTAAATAAATCGTTGTCTCTCCAGTTATTTACAAATATATATATATATATTACGACTCATATAAACATATAAAATTATATATATATATATATATATATATATATATATATATATATATATATATATATATATATATTCAAACATATTGAATGTAATGAGAACGAAAATAATATAATAATTCTAACGTTCACAGTATTAATTTAAAAGAGGCCCCAGTACCGATAGTAGAGCACTAATTATTTATTATAATTTTTAAATATAGACAAAAGCAATTTACTCACAACAAAGATGCAACTTCGTTTCGGTGCATTTAGTTACACTCCGACTGGTGAGAATCAATATGGTTATGAACAATTCTGTTTGTAAGCAAGCCGCATATGAAACGTCACTTACTTTTTTCCATTTGTTGGGAAAAAAAAAATAGAAAATAAAAAGTACATAAAGGCAAAAAGGTGAAGGAGAGAAACAAAAGCGGTTGTTAAATATAACAGACAATGAATGTCTATTATGTTTGATCATGAACCGTTCTAAGGGGTTCTATAGTTGCTTTAATTTTATATTTTCTTTAATTAAATTATCCAACGTCTGCATCATGAATTTACAACTTGCGTCTGCTATTCCGCGACCGTTATCGTCGTATAGCAATCTTCTGTGTCAGCAGAATATCAATTTTGATGTTGAATATCTCCGTTTAAATGTTCATACAGCCAGTTTAAAGATGGCTCATGTGAGCCGAAAGCTTAGATCAAGGACTTAATAAAAAAAAATATCCAAACCTTGGACAGTTTTTGTGGCTGTAGAAAACTGATTAAGAAAAATTCCAAAATTTTCTTTAAAATAATTTTTATTTTCCCAAGTACTTAAAATCTGATCTGAGACCATTTTCTGGGCTTGTATATTTATGGATGTGTTTTTTGTCAATACCGTAAATTCTAATTATTTTTTTCACCGCTAAGGGAGGTAACTTATGTGAAAAAAAAAAAAATTTATTTATATTATATATATATATATATATATATATATATATATATATTTAAAAAGATATTTTATAGGTACAAAATTTAATGATCGAAATAAAAGTATAAAACTTAATATTACGAGACATATTTAAAAAAAAAAAACGGCCGAAGCAACCGGTTTCGCTCTGGCTCTTCAGGCTTCAACGGGAGATTTAAAATTAACACAGAAAAATGTACAATAAAAAAATAATAATAATAATAATGTTTTTTATGAAAGTATTTATTTATATATTTGATATTTCAGATTGACCTCAATCTTTCTTCAGAAATACTTTTAAACAAACAGTTATTTCTGAAGAAAGATTGAGGTCAATCTGAAATATCAAATATATATATAAATAAATAAATACTTTCATTAAAAAACATTATTATTTTATTAATTTGCAACATTTTCTATATATACATATTAAGAAAGTATAACTTCTCATTGGCATATCATTATATATATATATATATATATATATATATATATATATATATAAGACTAATGAAAGCTCTTTAATGTTATAGAACACGACTGGTCCAGGACATAGAAATCTCTTACACGAAAAGCCTGAGTTCTATTGTCTGCTTCGTCTGTGGCGTTTATTTGCACCGACTGAGTATCAATAGTTCCAAAAAGTGTGGATGGTTCTGCACAAGCCTTCACCACTTTAATCAAATCACTTGTGTGGGTTTTTCTGGCGGTTTACCTTGATTCGAATCGCAACGTCCGCTGGCGAGAGAGTGAAGGCGACGGGGTCAGGTAAAGGATATTACTGGAAGGCTCTACCCGGAGCTCTACACAGTGGCAGACCGATGGATGATGGCCGTTCTTTTACAAATAAGCTGAAGAGCAACATGTCATTTGTCACATAACACCCTCAAGCGCTTAGCCTTGGAGCGGGTAGAATGGAGATCAACGTCTTTTAGTGGACTCAGCAGTTTTCAATCTGATGGTCTGAATCATCTTCAAGAAGCGAGAGAAATATCTAAAAGGTTAGCCAATCTAACAGTGATCTCATCTCACAATCTTCACTCTTACTCCATATGCGGCCTCCTTTGTAAAACACTAGCGGGTCTTAAGTGTCACTTAAGATTATCGCACAAAATTTCATAACTGAATCAATTGGTTAAGCTGTCAGATACTCATAATGTCGAATGTGAGGGGAGAGTGTTGTTCATGATGACGGTCGTCTTTGAGTATAGAATCCAGAGGTTAGCAGTGAATATTTCGAAGACAGTAGGAAAGCGTTGTTCAGGTTAGCAGTGGATATTTTGGTAACAGTAGCAGAGCATAGTTCAGTAGTTCGTCCTTCTGTTTCTCTTCGCCTGACAAGCTGGCACTGGACATTCGGATAGAGTAAACAAAATGGCCGCCTTTATACACGACGGACTGAATATTCTACGTCTTCTGATTGGTTAACCCTTCTCTTGGTGCACTATAAAATGAGTCATTTGGGCTAGCTCACTAGTACATATATACACAAAAAACTGCAACAGAGAGTCCATTATATATATAACACTTAAGAACTTTGTTGCTATACCCGTAGTTTTACCCGCATCCTTAACAATGGATTGTATGTATAAGGTCCCTTTTTAGGGCCGGTGTGACTTTGAGGCCTAACTGACTTTCAAGGAACGGTGCTTCCCAGAGAGGACTTCTGTTCATTCTGATTGGTGGTAGTTCTGGGTCAGATCGTCGCTGATGGAATAACTAGCTTGGTCTTCGATGCATTGAATGTAACTAGCCAGTTTTTACCCTACCTGCTTGAGTTTAGTGCCGCCGACCTGCAAATCGCATTTCGGGCTCATCCTTTTACTGATGACCATGGATTCGGCCTTCTTGGATTCTTCTATAGTTAGTCCTTTCTTCTCGCTCTCCTTTGCTACCGTATTAGGCTTTTAAAATTTTCAATTTAAGAACCCTCATAAGAATTCTTCAGTCTAACTGAACGTCAAGTTAAACTATGGAAGATGTTAAGTGATGCAATTTCATATCTATTAAACGAAAGTGAGTAAATGCAAATATTGTTCTTGTTGACAGATTGTCTTGTTTGTTTTTATATATTTCTTGTTTGTTTATATATATTTTTCTTGTTTATTTTATATATATATATATATATATATATATATATATATATATATATATATATATATACACTAGCAGCATGCATTGTTGCCCGTGCTTGATTCAAAAATCATTACGACTCATACAGCAATTGCTATCACTTGAATTAAAAATATTTTGCCCTTCCTTGTCTTTAAAGGAGTGCCCTTTGCCGTGTTGATGTTGCTACATGCCTTACTTCTCCCACTGCGACTTTTTTCTAAGCTCTATAGTAAACATTAAATCTGTTACGAAAAAAGAACTAAACAAAATAAACACAATACGATCAGCTTTAAAAAAAACCGGAAAAAACATTTTTAAGGGTTGACCGATTGTCGATTTGCACTCTGTTTGGGGGGGTGCTCAGAGTTGAAACTTCACATGATGACTCCCAATGGCCTCTTCATAAATCCGATCGGTTTTCGCTAAAAACCGACATGCGGTTCAGACGCAATCTGGGCGTATCGGTTTTTGGGTTTTATCGATTTTCCGCGCTGTTTAGGGCTCCGTGGTCATGAAACTTCTGGACAACACTTCTAATGGATGGACTCTAAGAGGGTGTCAAATTTGGTTGAAATGCGATCATTCCTTCTGTAAGCAGAATTTTTTCGATTGTCGATTTTCTCGATTATCGATTTTCTCGATTATCGATTTTTTTGGAACCTGATTCCGAACTCAAAAATCGGGCTCCGTCATGTCCTTACGGCAGCCATTTGCAAACTTGTGTTGAAAACCGCATCGAAATCGGGTGAGAAATGAGGCCTGGGCGAGGTAACAACGCCCACGACAGACACACAGACAGACAACATGAAAAATATAGATAGTAGATATACACACACACACACACACACACACACATATATATATATATATATATATAAATATATATATATATATATATATATATAAATATGATCATTGAAGTCAACATTCTCAGGCGACAAGCTGTTTCATGCTGGACGCAATCGTCGGCTGCAAATGCTGGATTTTCTGAAAGGTTTTATAAATATATATGGGTCAGTGGTGCATTATGGATAATATATTGTAGCGTTTTTTTACCCACAATGCACCACTGGCCCATATATATATAAATAACAGGAAAAAAAACCAGCATTTGCGGCCTGACGATTGCGTCCAGCATGAAATAGTCTATCGCCTCTGAGTGTTGACTTCAATGTTATATATATATATATATATATATATATATATATATATTACATACGCTCTATCTCTGATACTGAGCACTTTATCCAAAAATTTCTTCACTATATATATATATATATATATATATATATATATATATATATATATATGAAATATGAAAATTTCTCCGATTTAACTAGTAGAGAAGACAATATTTATGAATAAAAATGACAATAGGAAAACTGGTAACTCTGGACTTTATGAAAGCAAAATACGAATTTCGTATTTTGCTTTGATAAAGTTCACATTGAACGAAACGCATCAGCAATTACCAGTTTTAATTGTCATTTTTATTCATAAATATATATATATATATATATATATATATATATATATATATATAATGAGGTTCGCGAACCTCATAACTGTCAGATTGTATTATTTATTTAATTTTTAATGTAATCATTATTTTATTTTAATTTGATAAACAATTATATATTTACTTATTTTCAATAAATTTTAAGATTTTAAAAATGTGTTTATAGTTATGTATGTTGATTTTGGTAGGAATGTTTCTTTTAGGAAAGGAGATATTTGAAAAAAAAATGGCCGCAGATTTTCCGTCTTGGCTTTTATCTTCCTTAAAGACCTTGAACGTAGCCATAGATATGACAATATGTTTTTCCTTCTTAAGTGGTGTTATTGTCTTTCCCCCCACTCTCTCTTCAGGATTCGTGGCTTTCCTTTTCTGTTCATCTTTGCTGGTCGAATTTTTAAAAAAGATTTTCTAATTTATTTTACCAATGTCTTGCCATTTCTTCTAATTCCATCTACCATTTACGTTTTCCTCTCTTTCTTCCCCCGTCTCTTGACTCTCCCTTTCGACATCTCTTTGTTAACTCTTCTCGTTGTTCTTCATCCTCTCCCCGTATTACCATAAGTTGTTCCGTTTAATTTCTGTATCTGCTGAAGTCTGTCTGGCGTCAACTCATGCGAGAAAATTCTTTTCTTGAGGGCAACAAAAGCAGACATCGTCCGGTCTGCAGGCTCCGTTTAGTCGTCTTGAAGCACCGGGAAAAGGGTCGGGCATCTGGACACTTGGCACACCGGCAGAAATATCCGTTTTAAATTCACCAGTTAGCGTTCGATTCCCATCGTACCTCCCCGCCACAAACCCACCCACGCTAAAGCGTTGTCTGCTTGAGATCTTTTTCAAAAGCCAATCATTCGTAATCGACCCTCTTTCCTTCTCAGATACAGAGGGGAACAGAGAAAATTAGGGAACGAAGAAAATCATATGATTCTGAACAGTATGCGTATTATACAAGATAATTACCTCCCCAGTATTTCATAGACCTATGTTACGTGTGCGTATTAAACACTACTAATTATTAAATTTATTCATAACTAATTTCCGTTTTAGTAGCAATTTGTAACATCGAATATATCATCCTGAATGTTTATATAAATATATAAATAACATAACATGTTTATACTTGAGACAATAGTTAAACATATGTTTAAACTATAATTATATTTTATACTAGCGTCAATATCTAAACATTGGTCAAAACTATACATGTGTTTTATGTGGTCACTTCGACGTGGTGTAATGGTTAGAAAGCTTGTCTGGCTAGAACAATGACGGTAGAATAGTGGGTGTGATACTCACTAGGTGCCTCATACTTTCGGCATGGTGCTACACCTAAGCTACTCACTATACTTATATTTTATACTTGAGTCAATAACTAAGAATTGGTGTAGTCTGTATTTATTTTTATACTTGAGTCAATACGTAAACACTGGTTGAATCTATTGAGACAATAGATAAACAGTGGTGCAGTTGATATTTGTCTTTTATACTTGAGTCAATAGTTAAATATTGGTTTCGTCTATAGTTATCCTTAATACTTGTGTCAATAGCTAAGCCTTGGTCGAATCTATACTTGTCGTTTATACTTGTGTCAATAGTTAAGCATTAGCCGACTCTATACTTATCTTTTATACTTTATAGGCACACATCGGTCTAAGTTATACTTATCTGTTAACTTAATAGCTAACCATTTACCTAATCTATACTTATCTTTTATACTTGAGTCAATAGCTAAATATTAGCCGAGTTTACGCTTATCTTCTGTTACTTGAGTCGATAGCTAAGCATTGGCCTAGTGTATACTTATCATTATGCTTGAGTCTATATCTAGACATTAGCTGAGTTTATAATTAGCTTTTATACTTGAGTCAATAGTTAAATATTAGTGTAGTCTATACGTGTCTTTTGTACTTGAGCCAATAGATAAGCATACCTGTATTTATACTTCAGTCAATAGCCTAAAATTGGTTGAGTCTATACTTATCTTTCATTGGCCGTGTTAATTCTTGAGTAAGGAAGTAATTATTGTCCATTTTTATATTTGTCTATAGAAAATATCCGTCGTTTTTCGTTTCTAAACATTGGTCATGATCAATTTTGAGTCGACAAGTAATCATTAGTTGTTTTTATACTTCAGTCTATAGGTCATTTTTATACTCAAGTCTATAACTAAAAAAAACAGCAGCGTTTATACTTGTATCTATAGACAATCATTTGCTGTGTGTATACTTGTGTATACAATGTGCAAACATTAGCCGTGATTATATTTGAATCTATAAGTAAACGTTAGTTGCATTTATACTTAACTCTATAAGTAAATATTAGTAGTGTTATATTTGGGTATTAATCAATAGTCGTGTATCGATCGCTCATACTTGAGTCTGCAAGCACACCTATTTGTAGACCGTTCTTTTTTTTAGGCCTGGGGGTCTAACGCTTCTTGGGGGTAGGATGGTGGTGTATTCTAGGTTTGACTGACAGAGCAAATTAATATTTAACATTGAGGAATCGGAGAGCCGAGTTCGAATTCCACACGAAACCGTTACATTCACTTACGTGCTCATACCCTTGGGAAAAGTATGAATCCACGTCTTCTCCCCCCAGCTATGGGTAAATAGCAGGACAGACCGGCTTCTATATCATTGAATGGCAACTGGTCTACCGCAGAAACAAATGGCAACCGACTGCAGGTAAAAATCTGTCACGTCATTATCGAAAGATACATTATCGCCTAAGCGTGTATCACGCATAGCACATAATTGACTGACTGACTTTCTCGTCGATACCATTACACTCACTTACGTGCTAATATCCTTGGGAAAGGTATGAATCCTCTTCTTCTCCCACAAGCTATGGGTAAATAGCAGCACAGACCGGGTTCTATAGCATTGGATAGCAACTGGTCTACAGCAGAAAGAAATGGCAACCTACTGAGGGAAAAAAAATCGGCCTCGTCAGTCATGCATCGAAAGGTACATGATCACCTAGGCGTGTATCACGCATGACACATAATTGACTGTCTGACTTTCCAGTGCTAACACCCTGGGGAAAGTTATGAATCCTCAATTTCTCCCCCCCCCCCCAGCTATGGGTAAATAGCAGGACAGACAGGGTTATAGAGCATTGGATGGCAACTGGTCTACCGCAGAAAGAAATGTCAAGCTAACGCCGGGAAAAATCTCCCTCGTCAGTATCGAAAGATACATGATCGCTTAAGTGTATATCACGCATGGCCCATAACTGAACATATATATATATATATATATATATATATATATATATATATATATATATATATATGAAAATTTCTCTGAGTTAACCTGTAGAAAAGACAATATTTATAAATATAAATGACAATAGGAAAACTGTAGTAGTTGCCGACGCGTTTCGTCCAATGTGGACTTTCTCAAGGCAAAAAACCCCCCAAAAAACAAAAACGAAATGAATTTAATTAAAGAAAGTAACTAATAATAACAAAAAACAGAATGTCCTTAGCAACTGGAGGAATGTAGAGAAACGCTATTTTCATATTGTTAACTGAAAATAACGTCAGTTATTGTCACGTGTGGAGAACATTGTTACTATTAGTTACGTTCTTTAATTAAATTCATTTCGTTTTTTGCTTTGGACGAAACGCGTCAGCAATAACTATTTTTACTATTGTCATTTACACACACACACATAAATATATATATATATATATAACTGATGATGGAATTACTTATCTGGGTCAGAGTTTATTCCTGGTGCCATATAACCTATTACTGTCTGTCTCATTAACCTTGCACAGAAGATAGGTATTGCTAACCAACTCTTTGACACAAGGTCATGGTTTTAAAGAAAAAGATGAAGAAAGAAGCATATCATCCTTTCGGTCTATTAAATATTTATATTTAATCTTTAATAAAGTTATTCAATGTGAGTTTTACTAAATTATTTTTTCTAAAAATATTTTGGAATGTCGATTATCTTTTTTGAAAACAAATCAACACAAAAAAAATGATTCCTATTTTACATAATACTTTTTTAAACGCCTTATTTGAAGAAAAATATTCACTAATTAAGGTTTTAATCCTTAAGAAATTACTTTATATACGGTTATAAAAAATGTTATTTTTTCCTGGTGCTGAGTTTTCTCGGTCCTGAGTTGTCCGGGGCGCTCAGCTGGTGGTACTGACTTGTCCAGCACTCATAAATACAAATCTATAAAAATCTACATATTCAGTTAAAGATAAAAAGAATCATCTTTGATAATGTTTGATAGAATAGCTGAAAGCGCTAATATATATATATATATATAGTATATTTGTATACTTTTTACACTTTATGGTCAGAAAGAAAACACTTGTACCAATGCAAGAAATATTGAATAAAAGCTTAATTGCTTAAAAAATTACGATTTACTTTATTAAAAATAATTAAAAAACAAAAAAATGTTTCATATTTTACATAATGCCTTTTCAAAAGCCTTATTTGATGAAAAATATTCACCAATTAAGGTTGTAATCCTTAATAAATTACTTTTATTTGTTTTGTGGCGTTAATAATAAAGTATAACTTTAGACTTCAATATTAAAATAAAACAGTATTTAATTACAACCGCAAATATTTCCATTAGCAAGGTAGTAAAGCCACTAAGACACAAAGAACAAAACAAAGAAATAAAAGTCAACCAAAGATAATTAAACATTTCAGTGAATACCTTTTTAACAGCGCGGCTCAGCTTAACATCCGGTAAATCCTAAATCAAAACCCAAATCATCGATGCACACTAATTCGACTGGATAGTTCCACTCAATAGTCACTCAATAATCACTTCAGTCTGACATCGCTATTTATAAACCTGGCGGAAAATTATTCATAAGACCAGAGTGTTACCTTCGAACCTCAGTGTCAGTAGTTATGTTCTGATGCTGTTGTCTCGGTCCTAAGATGTCGCAGTTTTAATTTTTCCCGGTGCTCACCCGGCGGTGTTGAGTCGGCGGTGTTGATTTGGCGGTATTAATTTGTCCTGCACCCAAGAAAGTTAGTTCTGTGTGTCATGCGAGACGATTTTTCACTCCAGAATCTATCTTACATATCTATAAATCTACCATTCGTCCATGCTGCCACAAATGGTCTGGTGCTCCTGCTATTTACGTTGAACACCTTGATAAAATCAAAAGAAGAATCAGCAATATTATTGGTTCTGATCTGACTACTCGGCTTCAGTCACTTACCAACCGTATGTTCTCTAGTGTGTAATCTATAAATACTTTACCGGTAATTGTTCGGATGAGATCTTCGCTATGGTTTCAAAATCTTTTGAATTTCAGCGCAATACTAGACTAGCGTCGAGATCTAAACAATTTACAGTTGAGCTGGCTAGATGCAACCGTAAATTCTAATTGCTAACTGTTTCTTTTCTCGCACTTCTTGCTTGTGGGATTCACTATCGGTTCCATGTCTCTAGCCAAGTTTAATCTGCAAAAATTTAAATACAATGTCAATTGTTATATACTCTTCCCGCTCATTATTAATGTTTCTGTTCGTAATTCTTCCACATCCTGTAACTCCTTGTGTCTTAGTGGCTTTACGACCTTGCTTATGGAACTCCCTTCTGGCTCTATGCTTTCCAGCCAATTTTAATATTCAAATATTTAAATGCAATCCCAACCGCTATCTACTCTCTTCCTGATTACACCTTTCCCTTCCCGCTAATTATTAATGTTTCTGTTCCTAATTCTTCACAGTTTCCTTTCTCGCACTTCTTGCTTGTGGAACTCCCTTCCGGCTCCATGCTTTCCAGTCAACTTTAATCTTCAAATATTTAAATGCAACGCCAATCGCTATCTACAGACCTTTTCATTACTCATTCCTCTTCCCGCTCATTATTAATGTTTCTGTTCCTAATTCTTCCACACCTGGTAACACCTTGTGTCTTAGTGGCTTTACGGCCTTGCTAATGGAACTCCCTTTTGGCTCCGTGCTTTCTTGCCAATTTTAATCTTCAAATATTTAAATGCAATCCCAACCGCTGTTTATTGTCTTCCTGATTACACGTTTCTCTTCCTGCTCATTATTAATATTTCTCATCCTAATTCTTCAGTTTCCTTTCTCGCACTTCTTGCTTGTGGAACTCCCTTTCGGTTCCATGCTTTCCAGTCAACTTTAATCTTCAAATATTTAAATGCAATGTTATTCGCTATCTACTGTCCTCCTGATTACTCTTTTCTCTTCACGCTCATTATTAATGCTTCTGTTCCTAATTCTTCCACACCCAGTAACCCCTTGCGACTTAGTGGCTTTAATGCCTTGCTTATGGAACTCCCTTCTGGCTCCATGCTTTCCAGTCAATTTTCATCTTCAAATATTTAAATGCAATGTTATTCGCTATCTACTGTCCTCCTGATTACTCTTTTCTCTTCACGCTCATTATTAATGCTTCTGTTCTTAATTCTTCCACACCCAGTAACCCCTTGCGTATTAGTGGCTTTAATGCCTTGCTTATGGAACTCACTTCTGGCTCCATGCTTTCCAGTCAATTTTCATCTTCAAATATTTAAATGCAATGTTATTCGCTATCTACTGTCCTCCTGATTACTCTTTTCTCTTCACGCTCATTATTAATGCTTCTGTTCCTAATTCTTCCACACCCAGTAACCCCTTGCGTCTTAGTGGCTTTAATGCCTTGCTTATGGAACTCCCTTGTGGCTCCATGATTTCCAGTCAATTTTAATCTTCAAATATTTAAATGCAATGTCATTCGCTATCTACAGTCCTCCTGATTACTCTTTTCTCTTCACGCTCATTATTAATGCTTCTGTTCCTAATTCTTCCACACCCAGTAACCCCTTGCGTCTTAGTGGCTTTAATTCCTTGCTTATGGAACTCCCTTGTGGCTCCATGCTTTCCAGTCAATTTTAATCTTCAAATATTTAAATGCAATGTCATTCGCTATCTACAGTCCTCCTGATTACTCTTTTCTCTTCACGCTCATTATTAATGCTTCTGTTCCTAATTCTTCCACATTTGGTAAGCCCTTGTGTCTTAGGGGCTTTAATGCCTTGCTTATGGAACTCCCTTCTGGCTCCATGCTTTCCAGTCAACTTTAATCTTCAAATATTTAAATGCAATGCCAATCGCTATCTACTGTCCTCCTGATTACTCTTTTCTCTTCACGCTCATTATTATTTCTGTTTCTAATTCTTACACACCCAGTAACCTTTTGTGTCTTAGTGGCTTTACTGCCTTACATGGGGTGATACCAATATTTTTTCTTTCTAAACAGAAATTAATTTAATAAGTTAGGAAGTAATGGAACAAGGTGCCAACGATATTTCGAGTTCATGCCTGCTATGATAATGATGAATTGGTTAGTTTCTATTTTTCCGATATCCATATCACTTGCAGCTATTATGGTTGCTCAAACAGAAACCTGTTTATTCGGATATTTTCTCTAGAAATCGGCGCAAATATTGACAAAGTTTATACGCTTTTCTCCCCAGCCAGAACGAATTGGCAAGATCAATTTTAATATTGAATGTCTGGCAAAGCAGACATTAATGTTTGTCAATCTCTTTTGGAAAACACTTTGGGAATGTTTGATCCTAAGGAAAGAAGAAAGGAAGAAGGAAAGAAGGAATGAAGGAATGAGCAGGAGAAAGGAAGAAAGAGGGAGACAGAGAGAGAGAGAGAGAGAGAGAGAGAGAGCGTGTTGGGGCGAATGGAAGGAATTATGGAAGGATAGATCAGGGTATTAATAAGAAGAGTTTTGGAAGAGGTGATGAAAGGAAAGGATGTTGAAAAGAAGTAGTTGAAATAAGGAAGAGAAGAAAGAGAAGGAAAGGCACAAAGGAAGGAAGGAAAGAAAGAGAAAGAAGATGCAACGGGAAGAAAAAGAGGGGAAAGATAGAAAGGAATTGGTATCAAAAGAGGGGAGAGAAAGTGGGGAAACATGAAAATAAAGCAGCAAGGAAGGAGGGAAAGAGGGAACTAAGAAAAGGATGCTGAAAAGAACGCGTTGAAAGATGGAAGGAGGAGAAGGAAAGACCCAAAGGAAGGAAGGAAGGAAGGAAGGAAGGAAGGAAGGAAGGAAGGAATATTGCAAAGAATGAATTGAAAGAAAGAATACACGAATGGAAAATGGACACTGAGAGGAAGGAAGGAATGAATGAATGAATGAATGAATGAATGAAGGAAGGAAGGAAGGAAGGAAGAAAGGAATATTGCAAAGAATGAATTGAAAGAAGGAATAGAAGAATGGAAAATGGACACTGAGCACTGAGAGGAAGGAAGGAAGGAAGGAATGAATGAAGGAAGGAAGGAATATTGCAAAGAATGAATTGAAAGAAAGAATACACGAATGGAAAATGGACACTGAGAGGAAGGAAGGAATGAATGAATGAAGGAAGGAAGAAAGAAAGGAACGAACGAACGAGTTGAAAGAAGGAATAGAACAATGGAAAGTGGACACTGAGAGGAAGGAAGGAAGGAATATTGCAAAGAATGAATTGAAAGAAGGAATAGAAGAATGGAAAATGGACACTGAGAGGAATGAATGAATGAATGAATGAATGAATGAATGAAGGAAGGAAGGAAGGAAGGAAGGAAGGTAAACATTTTGAAAAAAACTAATTGAAAGAAGGGAGATAAGAATGAGAAGAAATACTGTAAGGACAGAAAAGTGTTGCTATAAAGGGAGGGGAGAGAAAGAGGAAGACAAGAAAAGAAAGAAGGAAAGAACAAGGGAAGAAAAGAAAGTTGCAAAGAACAAGTTGAAACGGTGACACTGGAAGGAAGGAAGGAAGGAAGGAAGGAAAGAAGGAAGGAAAAGAGAGGGGAAGAGAGACAGAAAGAGAAGACAGTAAAATGTTGCTATCAAAGGAGGGGAGAGAAAGTGGAAGACAAGAAAAGAAGGAAGGAAAGGAGGAAGGATGTTGAAAAGAACGAGTCCAATGAAAGGAGAATGAGAAGAAAAGACCCAAACGAAAGACGGAGGGACGGAAGGAAGGAATGTTGCAAAGAACGAGTTTAAAGAAGGAATAGACGAATGGAAAGAAGGAAGGAAGGAATGTTGAAAAGAACGAGTTGAAAGAAAGAAGACAAGAATGAGAAGGAAAGATCAAATACAAAGAAGAACCATAGATAAGGAAAGAATACTAGGAGAGAGAGAGAAAGGTGGGGATTAAAAGAAAGAGATAATTTTGAAAAGAAAAAACGGGAAAGGGATAATCGAAGAGTGTTAGGAGAGAATGAGAAAGAGTAACAAGGGGTTGAAAGGAAGGAAGGAAGTAAGGAATCTTACTTATAAAACGCAGGTTGTGTGTATGTGTGTATGTGTGTGTGTCTGTACGTTTATATATTGGATCGGATTTCCTACATTTTTCAACCGATTTCAACAAAACTTCACAGGACTGCGTAAAATTACCTTGCGGTGGTTCTGACAGCATTAAAAAATAGAAAAAAACACAATTGTTTTTGCACGAAATCAATTTGAAAACACGATTAAGAGGCATCGCGAGTATGAAAGGGGACAACTCATATCGAGTTATACTTATTATAAAACCCAGGTTGTTTGTACAATTGTGTGTGTGTGTGTGTGTGTGTGTGTTCGTTTATATATTGGATCGGATTTCCTACATTTTTCAACCGATTTCAACAAAACTTCACAGGACTACGTAGAATTACCTTGTGGTGGTTCTGACAGCGCCAAAATTGGAAAAACACAATTGAACATATGAAACGAAATCAATTTGAAAACACGATTAAGAGGCATCGCGAGAATGAAAGGGGACAACTCATATCGAGTTATACTTATTATAAAACCCAGGTTGTTTGTGTGTGTGTGTGTGTGTGTGTTCGTTTATATATGAGATCGGATTTCCTACATTTTTCAACCGATTTCAACAAAACTTCACAGGACTGCGTAAAATTACCTTGCGGTGGTTCTGACAGCGCCAAAAATTGGAAAAAACACAATTGTTTTTGCACGAAATCAATTTGAAAACACGATTAAGAGGCATCGCGAGTATGAAAGGGGGACCACTCATATCGAGTTATACTTATTATAAAACCCAGGTTGTTTGTGCGTGTGTGTGTGTGTGTGTGTGTGTTCGTTTATATATGGGATCGGATTTCCTACATTTTTCAACCGATTTCAACAAAACTTCTTTTTTTTTTTTGGTTAGGTAGTGTTTCTTATTGTCTTGCACACTTTTTTCTTTATTTTTACATTCAGAATGCTTTAAAAATTCCATTTACAAGACAATTGTTTATAATAAAATTCTATTCAATCGGGAGATTCATAATTCAATGTTTTTGTTTGAGTTTGGGTTTGACCAATTCGTAAAAAAAAAAAAAAAAAAAAAATAATAATTAACACATGCGTGTCCGTCAACCTTAAACAATAGTCAATTTTATTTTTCAGTCTTTATGATGGTCGATACTTGATCTATCTCTTACTGTTACATCCCCGGGCAACGCCGGGTTGTGCTGCTAGTAGATATTAAAAAGAAAGAGTTGAAAGAATGAAGAGAAGAAAGAAGAGGAAAGACGGGTAGGAGTGAGAGAGTATGAAAGGAATTAAGGAAGGAAGGAAGGAAGGAACTGATACTAAATAGAAATCATGGAAAAAAAAAAAGAAAGAGTAAAAGAGTGGTAGAAGAAAGAGAAAGAGGGAAAGAAAAGAAAGAAGGAAGAGGGAATGACAAGAAGAAAATGCAGATGAAAAGAAAAACTATAAAGAATAAAGGAGGAGAAATAGAAAGAAAACTCGTAGGAATGAGAGAGAAAAATGAAGAAATGTTTAAAAGAACAAATAAACAGCAAAGAGAGCGATAGAGTGAGAGAGAGAGAGTGAGATAGATAGATAGATAGATAGATAGATAGATAGAGAGAGAGAGAGAGAGAGAGAGAGAGAGAGAAAGAAAAGTTTTTTTGTTCAAAAAATAGGTTTTTCAAGACCAGTAGCTGTTATTCCTCTTTCTGGTACTAATGGGCGTTTCCTTATTAAGCTTTTGTTTGTAGCAGTGTGGAATAGCAACATTTCTTAGGCCAAGTTTACTGCTACGTATTATATTCGAATATTTTATATCTATCTATCTATCTATCTATCTATATATATATATATATATATATATATATATATATATATATATATATTCTAATAATAATCTTATATTTATTTTATTTTATTATTATTATTTAAAATATATTATAGTATATATAATAGAAATTATGAATTACTTAAATATAGTATACATAGTATATATAGTATTATATCGACACATTTAATTTCGAACAATTTACTCTGACATCCTTCTCCCCCCCCCCAAAAGTCTTTATATGTGTATAGTGGGTGTTGGGTAGAAGTAGTACATTTGTTGCTCATCTACTGTACCTTATTTTTAGGGTAACGGACAGCACTAGTCTTCACCCATCCTCCAAATCTCTCACACACATATATATATATATATATATATATATATATATATATATATATATATATGGGCATGACGATAAACTACATCCGGCAGCAAGTCTTCTCATTGAGTGATTAGAGGAGGATTTAAGGAGCGTGGAATCACCTGTTGTACCCAGGTCCGCATTGACCCGGGGTGGTAGCACCTGTTAGGGTCACAACTATGGGCAAATAGTGTCTACCAGGTCTGACCAAGCTCTTTAGTGTTATAGAACTCGATTGGTCCAGGAGAAAACTCTTACACGAAAAGCCTGAGGTATCTTGTCTGCTTCGTTTATTTGCACCGACTGAGTGTATCAATAGTACCGAAAAGTGTGGATGGTTCTGCACAAGCCTTCACCACTTTAATCAAATCACTTGTGTAGGTTTTCTGGCCGTTTACCTTGATTCGTTCTTATCCACAAATACTTGTCAGCTGTCAATATACCACATAACACCCTTGAGCGCTTAGTCTTGGAGCGGGTAGAATGGAGATCAACGTCTTTTAGTAGACTCAGCAGTCAAGAAGCGAGAGCAAGATCTAAAAGGTCAGCCAATCTAACAGTGATCTCATTTGACAACCCTCGCACTTGCTCCATATGTGGCCTCCTTTGTAAATCGCTAGCGGGTCTTAAATGCCACTGAAGATTATCGCACAAAATTTCATAACTGAATCCATAGGCTGTCAGATCCTCATACGTCGAAACCGACGAGAGAGTCCATATATATATATATATATATATATATAATCGTGTAATACGTGATCTCGTATTGTACGACCCCAAAATTTTCACGAATAAAAAAATGGATATTATCATATAACTCGTGTATCATGCGAGTTCCTTTTTTAAGAGACCAAATTACAATAGACTAACCTTTTTCCTCTATCTCTTTATCCCATCTTCTAATTAAATAAGTTAAAAAAAAGTAAAAGAGAATGGTAAAAGTATCGTTAATAACACTATACTCGATGTGTAAAAGCGTACAGCTGGGGTCAGCAACTTTTTAGAGAGAGTGGACCAGACAGTTATGCAGTGTCTCTGAGGAAGGCCATGATATCAAACATACTATAATAAATTATCACAGTTCAGAAGGTTTCCGTTGTTAGTTGTTTTTTTTCTTTAAACTTCCAAAGTTAATATTATTTTATTTAAACAAGGCTCCTTATTTTACTGCAAGAATAACAGGATAATAATTAACACATTCGACAAAAAATGCAAATTCCTTACTACGGTTAAGTTGACAGGCTGAACAAAAATCCTTCGCAGACTGGGTGTGACCTGGGAGCTGCCAACCCTTGATATTCAGCCATAAACAACCAAATGAGAAAAAGTGAAATATCTTATAAACGAAAATAGAAAATAGAAAAGATGGACATTCGTTATGTTTGTATTTTATAATACGATACTAATATATGAATATTACATGCATTATTATTGGATACAGTTAAGTAAAACATCAGTTTTGTCAAATAATGTTTATCTTAAAATGCAGCTATAACTTTGACTACAGTAAATGCATATACACTTTGCTTAACGGCATAGCCATGGTCAGCAGTACATACGCTTATTTTATATCTCATGTATGATGCGACCGTCTTAAAATTAGCTTCAAAATGAGGTCTTCAAAATGAGGTCTTCAAAATTCGACTAATACGCGAGTATATACGGTATATATAACAAATATTTTCTGGAAGATACTAGATTATAGAAATGGACACTATATACAGTGGGCAGGAAATGGGGGATGAGTTCAATACTAAAGAACAATATAAAATTGATCCCCCACGTTTTACCATCTCTTATTTTGATTATCTATAAGGATATGTTTTAGTTACCGTATATACTCTGGTATCATGCAACTTTTGAAGACCAAATTTTGAAGCTAATTTGACTACAATAAATGGGTATATAATTTGGTCAGTGGTGTAGCCATGGCCAGCAGTACATACGCTAATTTTATACCTCGTGTATCATGAGACCCTCTTAAAATTAGCCTCAAAATGAGGTCTCCAAAAGTCATGATAGGCGTGTATATACAGCATATATAACAAACCAACTTTTCTTTGGAATTCTGCCTATATCATACAAATGGGCAGCATATACAGCGGCCAGAAAATGGGGGATGAGTTTAATAATGAAGAAGAACACAAAACTGATCCCACACTTTCAATCATACTTTCATTTGATTACCGATAAGGATGCTTTGGAATTTAAGCTATGAATCTACTATGGCCAAGAAGTGGGTTACGTGATTAATACTAAAAACAGATCCCTTATTTTTATCATCCCTTGCTTCAATTATAAGGATTTTTTAGTTATCGTATATACTCGCGTATCATGCGACTTTTGAAGGCCTAATTTTGAAGCTAATTTGACTACAATAAATGAATATATTGTTTGGTCAACAAAGTAGCCAGGGCTAAATTTATATCATGTACAATGCGATCCTGTTAAAATTAGCATCAAAATAAGGTCTTCAAAAGTGACATGATACGAGAGTATATATGACAGTTACCTTTTTTTCCTTTTTTTTAGCCTCTTAGTCTCCGACCATCTACATGGAATTTTAAACAGTTTTTTTGTTTTAAAAACATGGAAAAAGAATTATATTCTTTTCCTGTTGAGGTGACTGCTATTTGAACTTATTCTCAAATATCTGGCACAACTTTATCCTCATATCAAACGTAACAATACATGACATTTTGAATGCTGCCATCAAATGCAGAAAATAAAATGTCGACAAGCGAAGGAAATTCAATTTTCACATCTAACTTAATAAAATTATTACAATTACCGAATATGAGCCAACGTTCCATGGTTCTATATCCACTCTTGTTCATGACATCTAACACCATCTTGAAGCAAAATTAATAAGAATTTTTAGTTAAATATCGGCCTGTTTATCAAAGACGAGAAAAACACAGCGGTGTTTTTTTTTTATTATTGGTAGACGAAAGTGGGTGTAAAATGATGAAAGCTTTCAAAATAACAGACCAGACTGGTGAGAAAATTGAAATTTGCGTGAGAACGTGTATTTGTGTAGTTATTGAAGAAAGAAGACGAGAGCGACATGTTTGTTATTTGCTGTTGTTATTTTAAATCAACAAAAACATTAAATATGTTATATACTAAATAAATCGAATGCCGGTGTTTTTTCAATCATTTCACCCCAAGCTAGGCAAGAAAGCTACTAAGACGCAAAGTGTTACTGAAAGTTAGAGAAAGTTAGTTGAAAAAAAAAAACTATTGAAGAAACAGAACGATAAAGAACAAGGATCAAAACGACAGAACATAGCGATTGACATTGAATTTATATTTTTGAAGATCAAATTGAGAATATGAGAAAAAGAAAACACTATTAAGGAGAGAGGACAATAAAAGAACAAGAATTAAGAAGACAGAAGATAACGATTGACATTGCATTGAAATTTCTGAAGTTGATTGTGAAACATGGAGGCGGAAGAGAGTTCCTCAAGCGAGAAAAGAAAGCATAGAGTCTACGTTTACATCTCACCATTTCAACTGTAAAATGATGAGACATAACTACCAATCTTACTAATGTTTTTACTAATGGAATACAAAGTTATTAAGGGTAATTAAACCCCGTATTAGTTGCAATGGTCAGGACTAGTGGAATTAAGTTCCATAAGAGGGGAGGTACCTCTTTTCAGAATTTGACCAAATGATTGAACATCAGAATTTTGGGGAGAATCGTTTCATGGTTAGGCCGAGTACTTTTCAGCGCTTACTTACTGATAGACAGTCAATGACAGAATAGGAAGAGAGAGAGAGAGAGAGAGAGAGAGAGTGAAAATATGAGACAGAGAGAATCTAATCCTATAAGAACGAGGAATTAAAAGCCATTTTCTAAGAGATTCTTTTTAGTTTCTCTTTAGAAAGCCTTCTATTTTCAGTCTGAACTGACCAAATTTTGATTCATATAATTTTTCCCTGCCCGACAATTTCTTTGAATTCCATATATTTATTTATCTATTTATTTATTTACTTAGATTTTTATTCTTCGCTGTCTGCCCACTCGGCCTAATTTCTAAATTGACCAATTCAAAAGAGCTGGAATTGTCGCGTGCGGACGCTTAACAGAATCGTGATCTCGTCGCCACCTTTCTATTTGCGACCGACCCACAACCATCTTCGACTGATTCCATCATCAACCATTTTCTTTTCCCCTTTCCTCAGGCATATGATCTTCCATCTCGGTCTACTCCTGGTTTTTCCCCAGGCCAGACATTTGTCTGACCAATAACAACGTTTATCTACAACAAAAATAAATAAATAAATAAATAAATAAAACGTAAATAAAGAAATAAAATAAAATAATGCCACACAACCTCAGTGGTGAGGGTAGGTTTTAAACATTGTAAGCTTAACTCGCTAAGTTCGTAGTTCTTGAATCATACGATTTTATACAGTTTTTGTCCATTGATTATAACTTCTTAGGGGTTATCAAAACAAAGGTCATAATCATCGCTCTTCACAACGATCCATGACTGGCACAAGGCTAATCTAAATGCGCATATACCCGCAAAAGTTGCTACAAAATAGTCGGAAACGAGACATACAATTCAGCCACAAGAGATCACATGCAGGGTGTATCAAAAATAACGTTCGCTTTCTAATCATGAGACCCTGGTTCGAATCTGACTATGGCTGATTTGTCAAGCAGGAAACTTCCAGAAGCTTCTAGTCTTCGGTGGGGGACGATCCCAGCGTTGTACAGTGTCTGAAAATCATAACACTAGTTGATCCAAGCCTTGTGAGTGAAATTAGGTAGACAAGAACACTTGGGGGCCGTCGATAGCTTTGCTAGCACAAAGTCACAAGTCATCGTGACCGAGGGCGTGAGTGTGCTGGCGTTGTTCAGAGTGTTGATCACGCAAGATAACACGCTCTTTCCTAGAAACTCTAACTAAGGTATGTTCTGCATAGTTGCAGAATAAACCACAGCTTGGTTCTGTGGGTGTTGAATAAGCACAAATGTGCCTGAGCGGGTATCTGCAATAGGGATTGGCTAGTCTGCCATAGTAGACAGGTATCCTCGAATACGAGTGGCCAGCTATTATATATATATATATATATATATATATATATATATATATATATATATATATATATAAAGTCATCCACTGACAGACTGTTTTGCTGTTTCACAGCTCTTCAGTGTGGCTAGATATCCGGTTGCCTCTAGCTAGGATCGAAAACCTAACTTGAATTTTAATAGTCACATACATATATATATATATATATATATATATATATATATATATATTATAAATTAATTGATTTAAAATATGATTTTTAATTAACATTCTAACCAAAAAGAAAAAAAATTAAAACAAAAAGCTAAAATAAATTTAATTTTTATAATTAAATTAAAGACATTTGTTATTTTTCATCCTGAAAGCGATTTTTTGAAAAAAAAAAAAATATCTATAAGAACACTGGATTATATATCTTAGTGTATATAATTTTCTTTATATATATATATATATATATATATATATATATATAGAGAGATTAGATAACTAGACTCGTTTTAAAAAAAAAAAAATTCGAATTTTTTATTTGCAATTCAAATCAATCTCGAGGGAAAAAAGGTTTTAAAAAAAGAAAGAGCTACAAACATGAACTTCTGTTTCAAAAAAAATCGCACAGATGCAGGTCTGAAGCCCAAAGAAAAAACCCCGATACGAGTAAACAACTAACTAACAAAAGAGCTCAATACAACCCTAGAGCAGACCTAGATACACCTAGTGAGCCAGACAAACCTTTTCAGGTTTCACCTAAACGGATCAAATAAATTGATTCTTTTTGATGATCGTTGACAATTAAAAATTTATAAGGTTTATCTATACCTATATATATATATATATATATATATATATATATATATATATATATATATATATATATATATAGGATATAGAAATATATTTTAAAAAAAATAGAAAAAATGAGAGAAAATGGATTTTAAATTATTTGAGTTGAAAAATTTCATCTTTTCAGGTCAAAAAAATTCAACTGTAAAGTAAATACGTTGGGATGGTTGAATCTCAATATCATCTAAAAAATGTTAGGCTTGTTTATATTTCGACATGTATGAAAAAATATATTTTAAAAATATTTTAACATAATCTTTCCTAACACCTGTGAAACAAGGACTAAAAGGCCATATAAAAGTTTATATTTAGATATACAATATATTGCCATATAGACTAGGTTACATATGTCATTTTTGTACATTTCATTTTTATAGTCTTTTAAAATTTTGGTTGAATTTTGTTCAAAGAATATGTTATAAAATCATAAAAAATAGAAAAAATATTTTTGTATGAAAAAAAATATTTATAATTTATTTTAAATTTAATATAAAAATAATATATTATTTGTTAGAAATATTTATGTTATGTTTTTTAGTTTTAAAAATTATATTTGCTCTATTCAATAGTATTGAACATATTTTTAAGAATAGTATTTTTGGTTTATGTGAAAAAATTCCGTTTATAAATGTTATACTTATATATAAATACATATATATATATATATATATATATATATATATATATATATATATATATATCAGGTCATTTAATAAGTTCTGTCGAATTAAATTTTTTTTTAAAATGAACGAAATTTAAAGAGTATTTTATAATGTCTAATGGAGCTGAACATTAATTTTACGTTTAGATGTATTTAAACTGATCAAATTTTATTTCAGAGAACAATAAAAAAATTTTGATTGATTATTAAACCCTGCTAAAATGGAAGTACCCAAGAATCATTTCAGGCACATAATTATTTATGAGTTCAAGAAAGGAAACTCAGCAGCCGAAGCGGCTAGAAACATTCACTCAGTTTATGGAGAGGAATGTGTGAATGATTTAACTTGCAGAAGATATTTTTCAAAATTCAGAGGTGGAGATTTGTTTAATTTGAAAATTGATGAAGAAAAAACAGTTTTTCTAACTGAAAAGACTACCATTTGTTTCGTTCTTTTTTAGAATCATTTGGAAGAAAACTTTTTTTTTGAAAAACAGGAAATTGTTAAAACTGACATTTCGAGTTCTCGAATAAAAAATCAAAAAGAATTTGACATTAATGGAATTAATAAACTTGTTTAAATAGATGGAAGAAATTGATAGATAAGAGAAAAAATACATTGTTGATTGAATCTGTAATTAAATGTAACATTTGGTCACTTTTTTTCTTCATTTAAAATATAGAACAGATTTTATGGGATGACCTAAATATATATATATATATATATATATTATATATATATATATATATTAGGAAAAAATTAATTAATGAAATGAATAATTTGCGGGTATATGTTTATCTGGACTTTTTCATTGTATAAAAATGAATGAATATATATATATATATATATATATATATATATATATATGAAGAAAAAAAAATATAGGGAAAAAAAAAACAAAAAAAAATCCTTATATACAATTATGCTTTTTAATGTTAATATGTCAACGTCGGAAAATTTTCGGTCTAATAAACCATCTTCAGGACATATATACATATTATAACATTTATTTTGAATGATGAATTGGATCGGTTTTTTACGATTCCAATGGAATAAATTATGACCATGTAATATTAGTGTTTAAATTTTTTTATTATGAAAAAACTTATCCTGGACATTGAGTTCTACCATAAATACTGTCCTTTTTTTAAATTTTTTTTATACAAATATATATATATGTATGTATGTATATATATTTATATATTATATTTTAGATATATGATTGCATATGTATGTGTATATTTAACCTAAAATGTTAATCTATATATATAAATCTATATATATATATATATATATATATATATATATATATATATATAAATTCTGTTTAATTGAGTTTGGGACCTTGGTTTTATTCTTTTGCAGTCATCAAACAAACTGGTTTTATTTTTAATAATGTTACTTTTTGTGTTTCATTATGTTTTTTGGTGGGAGGGAAGTTCTTCTTTGTGTTGTTTGAAAAATACCGGACAAACACACCTCATATATACATACATAAATATGTATTTTAGTTCACCACAAACACCCATATAAACAAACGAGGCGCAGATATACATTCCATTATATATACGTATTCAAGGGTACAAACTCATATTCATACAACTGAATATTTATTATTATCACTGATATTAAGCACTTTCCAATATGTACAGGCCATATACAATGTAACGGATATAAGAGACCCGGATATAAGAGAAACCCGGATATAAAGAGCGATTTTCTCTGGTCCAAAATTAGAGCCCATACTTACCTAAACAAAATAGACCAAATCCGGATCTTAAGAACTTCTTTCCGGTCCCGACATTTCATTATTATATGTGAATTACAATTAAAATAAAAAACACACAATACACACACACACACACAACACAATATAATATATATATATATATATATAATAATAACAATATTTATATCACTTACAGAAATATAAATCCTGTTAAAATTCTCCGTCTTTAAATTAAAAATGTTAGATAACTTTTGACAATTTTAAAGTTACAAGACATTGGAATTTTTGTGTGTCGATATAAAATATTAAATATTAGAGTCGTACGTTGTATTTTGGTATACTTTAAAAAAAAAGAAAAATTAAAGAAAAATATTTATTTTCTGTATGTTCTTTTATATATATATATATATATATATATATATATATATATATATATATATATATATATATATATATATAGAAAAAGTAACTAAATAACATGATACATAAAATATAACAGAGACACATCTACTTTCCAGGAACCAATAAAACTGTCAAATTGACCAGGGGAATTCAGAGCAGCATAGATCCATCCAGTTCTTATCTCAAATAACAACTTAAAAGAGACTGTTTGACAAACACAATGAATGTTAAAAGATTCATGTTAAAAAGATTAAAAAAAAAAAAATTAAAATAAAAACTACAGACAAAAGTATAAAAATTTTTTCTCCATCAAGACATTCATTTCTGTAGTTCACTGGTATAAAAAGCATTTTTTTTTTATACTGATGATGGCCATGTTGGCCGAAACTAGTCGAGGAATCTAAATGAAATAATAATAAAAAAACGAAAGAAAATTAATTATACAGAAGTGTCTGAAGATTTTAATTTTTTAATATTTTTTATTTTTCAATATCAATATATATATATATATATATATATATATATATATATATATATATATATATATATATTATAAGAAGCATGTTTAATTAAATAATATAGATAAGTTTTTTCTCTTTATTTTAAGTAATTTCTTTCAATATTGTCTGATATGTTTAATAATATTATCATTTAAAGACGATTTAAATCCCCATATTGATACATTTACAAATTATAAATATATATGGGAGATTGTATATATCCAATGGATTAAATATTATTTATGTTGGTCACACCACAAACTATATTTCACGACGTTTGACTCTACATTTGAATGATAACTCTAACATTTTAGGCATTTAAAACAACATGCCTGGCCGCATACAAAATTCCAGAAAATCCTTGTTGAAAACACAAACTATTTTTAAACATGAAAACAATAAACAAAAATTAAAAATTCTTGAAGCTATATACATAAAACAGTTGAAACCTAACCTGAACAAAATAAACTATGAAATCTCCACAAATATTCTTAAATGGTTATAATTGATAACAGAAGCCATTGGTTTATACCAACGGCTATATATACTTAATACTTCTCGTTTTCACTCTCGCATGGTCATGTGTGACGTCACGAGCCCCGACGCGATTTTTCGCTTCCGCGTATGTATACACGAGTTTGTCGTTGCTTTGAAATTTTTCATGCAACAAAAACAGACTATCATTATTGTTTCGTCTGTGTATTGTTTGATATATTGAAATGTACTTGTCATCTCTGATGATGGTTTATGTAAGCCGAAAGCTTAGATAGGATTTAAACATGTATCAATATGGTGATTTCCTTTCGTCTTTCAATGATAATGTTATTAATTTTATCCGATGATATGAAAGGACTTTGCTTAAAATAAATAGACAAACATTGTCTATATTATTTAATGAAACATGCATATATATATATATATATATATATATATATATATATATATATATATATATATATATATATTTTTAAGCGTTTAACCCAAACAAATTTAAAAAGCGACTAGGACAAAGGGGTTACAGAAAATTTGGAACAAGATCAGATAGGAGTGTTAGAAGAAAGGATTAGGAGAAGATTTGGATAGATCAAGGCAACTGGAGATACAGAGGCCAGGGAGAGAGAGAGAGAGAGAGAGATAATTAAAATTTTCCTAAACAAGGAACAAGGCATTAAGCCTACTGTGTGTCCAAGAGAATATTTGTTGTGTTAGGCTGCGGTAGGAAAGCCTAGTACTCCTATTACATATAACACATACAAGAACGACAAAAAATAGAGAAGGATAAAAGGGGAGGTAATTGGCAAAGAGTCCTGGTTGACTCTTGCATTTAATTTTTTAAAACATTAAGTTTTAATTTAGTATAAGTCCCATTGTCTATTCTAAAAAAGAAATTGAAAAAAATAAGGTTATCCGGATTTATAAATATGTCATAATAAATGCGCCAACATATACCGGCAGCAAATGTTTTAAATTTCTTCCTCATGATAACAAGTGAAATACGGCTTACCTTAAGTCCAAGCATCGACCCGGGTATGAAATATCAACGGCCAATCCACCGCTTTCACCAAATAGTGGGCTTGGGAGGTATATTTCAATAAAAATTAAGAACAACAGGAGAAAGAATGGTTTTTGAAAACAATATGTATAAAATGTGTATATATATATATATATATGTGTGTGTGTGTGTGTGTGTGTGTGTGTGTTCAAAATGGAGTCTTTGAGAAAGGATAAAAGGTTAATCGCTCAGTGATGTTTTTGCCTGTAATGTTGATTAGGAGTCAAGCGTATTTCAGACCTCAAGTTGAACTCGCCCCATTGGTAGTGATGCAGGAAAAATGGGCGGTCCCATATTCAATGGTGTATCGGAGCCCTACCAACATTATAGATGACCAGTACTAGGCAACTAATCTTTCCTCTAGACATACTTCACGATGTCATATCGCTGACTCCTCATGGGTCATGAATAATTTGCTGGTGGGTCAAGTCATGACCCACCGGTCAGTGGTTCATGATCTTTGCCCTAGATCAATAAGGGGAGGAATTGGGTTGACATGAAAAAAAAATCTGTTGCTGAATTATTGATGCTCTTATATTAATGCGAGGTTTATTTTTTTTTTGTCTTCAGTTTAATACACACAGCACTGATATGCATATATTTTTTCGTAGTAAGGTACATACTGTAAAGCCCCGAGAGCCACTCGCGGTAGAGGTCTACGTTAAGAGGCAGGTTGTACGGATAGTAGAGGAAGATAACAGCTGATTAGATTTCTACATGTTAAGATTTTAGTGATCGGGGAAATATCCTTTTGGAAGTCTTTTCCACAGGATCCACTTTTGGATCTGCTACCTTGGTTTCAATCTGACGGTTATCCTCAGGCGGTTTTTATCAAATGACCACCAAACGGTTTTTTTATTAAAAAAAAACAAAACAAAAACAAATAAACTAAAGAACACTGCATTACTATTTTAAAAAAATAAATAGACAAACGCACGGCGTTGGGTGTAATAGAAATGGAGGAGAATGATGTGAAGAAGAAGAAGAAGAAGAAGAAGAAGAAGAAGAAGAAGAAGAAGAAGAATAATATTGTAAATGTATTGGAGGGGGGTTTAAATTACTTTTTTTTTATCCAGCCTCATATGCACATAAGAAAATTTTCTGATATGTAAGCCATGACATAAGACTTCCGATTTCTGGCTCAGAAGTTTCTTTGGATCCGGAAAGCTCATAATCGTTAATTTTCCTTTTGGCAGAGGTAAAAAAAAGTTGGTTATGGTTCTTGTATGCTTTTTTTTTTTTTTTATATATATAATATATATATATATATATATATATATATATATATATATATCGTCTGTAACAGCGAAATTGTCCAACTGTTAGATTAAGATTTTGAACCGCCGTATCTTAGATTATATATATATATATATATATATATATATATATATATATATATATATATATATATATATATATATATATAGTTAAACCTAGAGAGCCAGACAAACCGACTAAGGTTTAAACTAAGCGGATCGTCATGAAATTATTCCTGACGATTTTAGGTGAAACCTTGGTAGATTTGTCTGGCTCTTTAGGTTTAACTAGGTCTGCTCTACTAACTGTATTGAGCACTTTATTTAGTTGTTTTGGATACTCGCATCGGGTTTTTTTTTCTTTGGGCTTTGGACTTGCATGCTAGACGATTATTTTCGGCTGACGAACATATTCTTGGTTCTTTCTTTTTTTATATACCTTTTTTCCCTTTGGTATTGGTTTGATTATTCGCAATTCAAGACACCGAAGGTTTTCGGACAGTATAATTTCTTATATTTATAAGATTTACTAACTACTACTACTATATATATATATATATATATATATATATATATATATATATATATATATATATATATATATATATATAAAAAAACCTAGTGAGCCAGACAAACCTACCCAGGTTGTATATGTATCTCTTTTATTAGTTGTTTACTCGTATCGGGTTTTTTCTTTGGGCTTTAAACCTGCATCTGTGCGATTTTTTCGACAGACTTTCATGTTTCTAGCTCTTTCTTTTTTTAAAACCTTTTTTTCCTTCGTGATTGATTTGATTATTGGCAAATCAAAAATTCGAAGGTTTTTCGAATCGAGTATAATTATCTATCTATCTATATCTATCTATCTATCTATCTATATATATATAGTTAAAGGTTAGAGGCAGACAAACCGACTATATATATATATATATATATATGATTAGATAAAGAGAGATATAGAGATATATAGATATACATATGTATACATATATGTATTTATATATAACTATATATATATATATATATATATGTATATATATATATATATATATATATTCATCGATGGATGAAATTTGTCAGCAAAATTTGATTCTTTTCTGTGGCTCTCTAGTCGTTGTCTTATTTCCGAACCTGCCCTTTAACTAACAAATAGATGTCTCCATGTTTTTTGTCTTTTCTTTGTTTCGTGTTTCATGTCATTACATTATTGATGATCTCGAACAATATTTGTTTGATCTCATATCTCACGTTACTCGTTCAAAAATTCTTGACTTTTGACAGCATCAACCTAGACATTTCTTTCCAAGAAAAAACAAATCAATAAATCTTTTTTATACATATATCTATATATACTTTATGCATCCCAAAAGTTCATAAGATATTTTTAAATTCATATACGTCTTTCTTGTAGAAACTATTGTTGGATATTTTGAGATGAGAAATTATCATTATTATATTCTTTGGTATTCGTGCCATCAGGCTCTTCTTTGAAGAAACGCTAAAATCAGAGATAGCTGATCATATATGGGGGAAAAATTATATCAAGGCAATAACCAGAAAACAGTAATAGTAATGTGGATGTTTGGAAAGATAGAATATATTCACTTGCCTGATTAATACGATGGTGAATAAAAAATTAACGCATTTTGTTTAATTATCACATAGCATCATCAGACTTTCATTTCTTTGGTACAATAAAAGAGGCACTGTTCTGGTAAGACGATAAACTACATCCGGCGGCTTGCGTAAGACGAGAAAACTACATGCGCGTCCTGGGTAATTCTAGCCAGACTTGCAAACAAGCCACAAAAGCGTGACATACATACCTATAGATTTAGGAGGAGGATGAACGGATCTACGCTTAATGTGAAACTTATATATATATATATATATATATATATATATATATATATATATATATATATATATACCCTAGTTGGAATATTGAGTCCGTCTTTATCAAAGATTGGATTAAACATCTTTCTTCTAAAAGCCTGTGCTTTAAGCGTGATTACAGGAGATTATTATGTACGCATATGAATTCAGTTTCATTTTTGATTGGATTAGGTTCTCTAGGTTTTTGGGGATTGGTCCATCAACGGCAGTGTGTTAAATTGTCTACAAAGCAAGATGCCAAGTTGAATAGTTTGGTTCAGAAGAAATACGGAGTCACTTCTGAACCTAATTTAAATAATATTATTAATCTGTCCACGCATGAACTGAGTTAGAATCGTTTGTTCTTTCTGACGGGTTGGACTTCTCCATTCCTCCCTCTATGCCTGACAAGGAGAAGATCTTTTCCGAGTTCGAGGTTTTCTATGCTCAGTTGGCTAGACTCTCTCCCACCTCTGTCGAAAGCCCAGTTGAATAATTTCGCTCACACCTTTTCCTGCTCCTCTGTCGCAACTGCTGAATCCAAATGGAAAGCAGAACATCAGCGTGTTGTTAACTCTCTGAGGAATAATTATAACTTGATAATTTAAAGACCTGATAAAGGTTCTGGTGTAGTTATTTTAGATCGAGCAGACTATATAACCAAAATGTCTTCTATCTTAGAAGACACTTTCAAAATTATAGACTTGGTTCCATGACACCTGTGATGGAACCTCCTCATGTGAAGCGAAATTTCAAAAATCACTTTTAAAGTGGGTTAAATCAGGGTTACTTTCAAAGGAAATTGCTAACGAAATCCGTCCTTCCGGTTCGATTCGTCCCCGATTATATGGTCTCCCGAAAATCCATAAGGAAGGTGTACCTTTGCGACCGATTTTGTCCATGATCGGGTCAGCCCAACACAAAGTAGCCCAATAGCTGTCCACACTTTTGGATCCTGCGTTGCAGTGCCTGGATGGTTTTTGTATCAAGGATTCCTTTTCCTTTGTTGACCGCGTGCGAAATTTGTCTTCTTCTGGTAAGTTCATGTGCTCTTTCGATGTTTCTTCCTTGTATACTTATGTCCCTTTGATGGAAACCATCGATGTTTGCTGTGACTTTCTCTATTGCAGTTCATTAACTCCACCTAGTTTTCCTGAGTCAATTTTTCGGGAATTGATGAGATTTGCCACATCATCCGTTGAATTCAGTTTCAACAATACTATGTACCGACAGATCGATTTGAGTCTATGGGCTCGCCTTTGGGTCCGGCACTTGCTAACATATTTGTGGGCTTCCAGGAGGAAGAAAAGATACGAAAGAATCCACTTTGTCCTCAACTGTACTATCGGTATGTTGATGAAACCTTTTGTTTATTCAACAGTGAAGTTGAAGCTGACCAGTTTCTTTCGTTTTTTAATGGTATCCATCCGGCACTGAGGTTCACTATCGAAAAAGAGTCTAATCATCAATTGGATTTTTTGGATGTATTAGTACATCGTACGGTAACAGGTTTTCTTACTTCCGTTTATAGAAAACCTACTTTTGCACGCGTTGGGACTCTTTTTGTCCCACTAAGCGCAAGATCAACATTATCAAAACCCTCCTCCACAGAGCATTAAAGATTTGCTCTGAGCCTTTCCTGAACGACGGAATTAACTTTATTAAGGATACCCTATGTAATTTGGGTTATCCTCCTGATACTGTTAATTCAGTTATCCGCAGTAAAGTTGAAGAGTTCAGAAGTGCCGATCTCTACACTGTCAAAAAAAATGCCCTGTTTACCTTAGATTACCCTGGATTGGTACCAAATGTGAAAAAATAGCCAAATTTCATCAAAGGTTCGCTGTTGCTTTTTCTCTGCTGAAGTTCGGATTATTTTTCAAACTCGGCCTATGTTTCGATCTGCGTGTAAAGACGTTCTCCCTCCCCACAATATTAATTCAATTGTTTACAAATACGTTTGTAGTTGCGGAGCCAACTACATCGGGAGAACAACTCAGCGCTTAGACATTAGAATAAAGCAGCACGTTCCTACTAAAATTAGAAACCACACCTTGCTTTTAAATGGACTATTCCCGAACACCTACAGTTCTGCCATATGCGAACATCTTTTAAATAGCAGAGATTGTGCTGCCAAATTCAGTGTCGACTGGTTCACCGTGTTGGCATGGTCACACCTCCGTATTTCATCTGAAGGTTCTGGAGGTTTTTTACCTCGGGTCCCGCAAACCTTCTTTGTGCAAACAACGTGAGTGTTTGCTGGGACTATATATCATCTGCCTCTAGTTCCTTCTATGCATTTATACAGGTATATATATTACATATATCTATATTTTTTTCCCACCTATTCTGAATTGCACCTTTCTGTTTTAATTTTGAATCTCCTGTGGAAAACCTGATGAGCGGGAGCGAAACCGGTTTATCCCCCCTGTTGTTGAGTTTTTTTATTATTTAATATTGTTTTAATATGTCTTGTAATATTGAATTTTACACTTTTATTTTGATCATTAAATTTTGTACCTACAAAAATATCTTTAAATATATATATATATATATATATATATATATATAATTGTTTTAAATGCCTAAAAAATGATAGAGTTTTCATTCAAATGTAGAGTCAAGCGTCGTGAAAGCGAGTTTGTGGTGTGACCAACATAAATATTATTTAATCAGTTGGAGATACAATCTCCCATAGGGCACTTGAATTTGTAAATTACGTTGTTTTTTTTTTGCAAATCTCTAACGTGGGGCGGGGAATCATTGCGAATAATTGAGTTGGATATGCTAGATTTAGTGTAGTATATGATTAACCTAAGTTTTTGCTAGGATCTGTTGTAGATATATTAGTATTTACCAATTTTTTTGCACTAATGCTGCGTAAATACACACAATATATACAAACACACACACACACACACACACACACACACACACATATATATATATATATATATTTATATGTATATATGATACATTACTGGGAAAACGGTCGGTTTATAGGAGAATGCCAGCGAGATTGGTCTGTACATTAATATTGACAAGACAGAATTTATCAGCTACAACCAAAAAGGAGAAATTAAGTTGAAAAACGGCTACGATATCACATCTGCTCAGGAACTTGTTTACCTCGAAAGGAACACCTAGTCAACGGAGGGAGACCTCAAAATCCGCAATGGCAAGGCCTGGGGTGTTCTTGATGATCTGAGCACGATCTGAATGTCCTTTCTCTCTGGCAATCTTTAAGAGGGACATCTTAAAGTCTTTAAATAGAATCTGTCTTCTTCCACGGTTCAACAACATGGTCACTTGCTAAACACCAAGTAGTATCACTTGACGCAACATACACAAAGACGTTACCATTTACATCTGCTGGAAGAAAAACACAACAAATATCGCCTGCATGGACATCTTTATCCTATCTCCGTTTCACTAAGCGAGAGAGGGAAGGCTTCAGCTTGCTGGTCATTTACAGAGAAGTAAGTCAAAATTTGTGAGTGACGCCCTCCTATCGAACACATTACGCGCCAAATGATCGATTGAAAGACCTCATCACAACTACATTGACTCTGGAAGCTATCTGGAGGACCTGCCGACAACGATGTCTGACAGAGATGGTTAGCAGGAACGAGTCATGGTAGGAGAGGGATTGTCTCGTAATCTGACTATTGAAAGAAAAAGTCTAATAGCCAACACTCAATAACATCAATTATGAACACGGCCACAATGTACTGACCGTGTTTGGAAAATTAAACGTTCCTGTAACTCTAAATACAGACATAAAACAATACAAAAATAAAATAATGCAATTATCCTTGATAACACCGGTTGATAGTTTTTCTCGTCACAATTTTTCTGTTGGGTAACGGTCACATGTTTCTGGGTTATTTATCACGCTGAATCTGAAAATCAAGACCATTTTGCCCAGTAAAATCCCGTTTTCTCAGTACAGATAATTTCTATTTTGCTTAAAATAGGCCTAATTCACAGAGATATTCTACGGCTTAGATATGCGAGTGACATAGTTCAAACATTTCTTTTCATGTTAAAATGATTTATCATTCTTGAAAAAAATAGCCAAATAACTTTCAAAATGAATTCTAGCCTATTTCAGTTCAGATAAGCTGATCTGAAAATGCTTGATTTTATGAGAGATATCTCACTGCAAAATGTCCTTGTCTCCTCAATGTTCTTACCTTGTTAAAACTTTGTGATATATGTTTCTTTTCTACATTTCATAGACGCTCTTTAGAACACTATTTACATTATTCGGACTATTGTCCTCATCTTTGTCGCTATATTTATCACAACGTTTCGGCCGTTGTGAGCTCCGAACTTCTTCATGTGGTTGGAATGTTGAACTGAACACTTTATTTCGCTCACTGGGGTAGACTGTTCTAGTTCGACGTGCCAAGTTTAATGGACGTCAATTATCCCCTGTTAAGTTCACCAAGTTCTCCACTTCCTTAACCGGGTATTGAACTCAGACACTTTGGGTCCTGTCGGTGGATTAAAACGCCTTTATCCACTGTGCCATGTGTCCTTGAATTTACAGAGTCTCTGTTTAAAATGCATCGGAACATCAATAAATTAGGATTGTTATTGTGTTAGGTTGGTTTATTTAAGACTAGCAAGATTAGAATTTTCTTTATCAGCACTTAAAATAGCCGCCAAATACCAGATGGGAATAGCCAACTAGGCATTTTTCAGATGGGAGCTTAACATGATGGCAGATTTCTGCTGGAGCATCAAAAGAGATCAACCTTTTCAAAAGCACCGTAGAGTTTCCAAGAGGAGAAGATTTATACTTTTGGATGGACACAAATGAATGTATATTTCATTCCTTTGTATCGTCTGGTTTAATTTAAAAAATGATGGCACATGTTTGTCTTAAATTAATTTTCTGTGAGATTTCCTGAAAGCCTTTTTCTGAAATGAAAATTCACAAAATGCATTCAAGAGCACACCTAAAGAGTATATTTCTTCATATATATATATATATATATATATATATATATATATATACGTTCGTAGAACGTCTCTGTCTTACCTTATATATATATATATATATATATATATAATATATGTATATTAACAAACACACTGTTTCGCTGTATCACAGTTCATCAGTGTGGCTAGACATCCGATATATATATATATATACGTTCGTAGAACGGCTCTGCAAGACTTTTCGAGGAAAACAATCCCAATACATATACTATACTATATATATATATATGTGTGTGTGTGTGTGTGTGTGTGTGTGTGTGTGTATATATATATATATATATATATATATATATATATATATATACAACTACCCACAATTTATTAAATAGAATTATTTCTCGCTTTCATTTGCACGACAAAGTCGCCCGTTTTTTTCTCTCCTTCATATTTCATTATATATATATATATATATATATATATATATATATATACGTTCATAGAACGTCTTTGCCTCAACTAACAAGAATTTTCGTGGAAAACAATCCCAGTTACCTGAACAATTTACCAAACAGAAATATTTCCCTCTCTAATTTTCACGACAAAGTCGTTCATTTTTTTTTTTTTTTTTGTTCTTCTCCCCTTCATATTGTTAGAAAGATGCAGTTTCTTTCACAAAGTATCACAGGTAATAAATTTATATTTAGCCTCGTCCCGCGACTCAGGCTGTTTTTCTTTTTTTTTTAAAAGTATGAATAAAAAAATATATATAATTAAAAAAATAGAAACTAGTTCTGCTGTTAAGAAGGATGAATAGAAAAAAAATGATGAGATAAATAGGCGTGAAGTCTTGGCCGTAACGTTCAGGTTTATTTTTGTCAGACACCATTTCTTTCTTTCTCTCTCCTTCTCGAAAGACTACGAGTCAATTTAGTACAACGAGGAATATCATAGTGTTTATACCTTGTTAAGTTGTGTTATAGGTCGAACAAATACTTTCTTAGTAAAGAGCGTTTATAGACTTACTAAAAGTTCTCGGCCAGACTAAGAAAGGATTTAAAAAAATATATATATTTGGTAATTTGAACAGGTTTTACGGAAGTAGCTTGGACGTAGAACCTTCTTATGAATCTGGGTAATCTTACTTATTATAAAACGCAGATGTGTGTGTGTGTGTGTGTGTGTCTGTAACGTTTATATATTGGATCGAATTTCCTACATTTTTAGCCGATTTCAACAAAACTTCACAGGATTACATAAAATTACCTTGTGGTGGTTCTAATGGCGCCGAAAAATGGGAAAAATACATTGTTTTTAAAACAAAATTAATTTGAAAACACGATTAAGACACATCGTGAGAATGAAAGGGGACAACTCACCCACGAAAATGTAAACAAAAGAGTTCCTTTAAATATGGATAGCATGATGAAAAATAAGCCGAACTTGACGAAAAAAAAATTTTATCGTCTAATGTTTTTATTATTATTAAAGAGGAAAGATCAAAATTCTTTTGCACACTTTTTTTTTTTTTTACATTTTTAATCGTTCTTAGCATTTCTGAAATTTTTCGTTAAAAATATTATTTTTTTAGGTAAAAAAAAAGGACAGATAATCAATCATTTTTTTCGATTTGATAAAATAGGGAAAGATATTTCCACGTACTTTAGTGCCTTTTTTTTCAATTCCCTTTGCAATTTGTTACGAAAGGCAGATCAATAAGGCATTGGTTCTATTTGAAATTAATTCAATATTTAAAAGAAAGTATTAAGAAATAATTAAAAAATGCCGACGTAAGAAATTTGATAGACAAAAAACAACAATATTTCGAAGATGATAATTATAGAAAGGAAAGAACACAGTATTTGTTAATAAATTAATAAACCCAAATAAAGTTAATATTTTTGTATTAGAAACAACGAGTGGAAAATATATTCAAATCAGAATTCTAATTATGAATCACCACAAGCAAAATATGCAATTTTTTTTACTGTATTCAATAAGTAAAAATCATAAATTGTAAAAGTTAACAGAGAAAGGCTATCTACATTTTTCAACCGATTTCAACAAAACTTCTTTTTTTTTTTTTTTTTTGGTAGGATAGCAAGGTGAACAAGGCGGGAAAATTTTTTTTTTTCAAAACAAGTGTAATTTTTTTATTAAATGGAAAAACAAGTAGATTATCTCGTAACGAGATTGGGAAAATGTTCCGCGCCAAAATAGGATAGCAAGGTGAACAAGGCGGAAAAGTTTTTTTTTTTTTAAGTTCTGGAAAAAGAACTCGTTGTCGAGGTGTAGATGTGCACAGATAAAAATAGTACTTACTGTGGATTTGGGTATTGTTTGTGTTAGTTTTTTGTGTTGTTTTTTGTTTTTATACCCTTTTTTGTTCAGGTCGTGAGAAAGTTCAGTTATCTCAGATTTTGGGATCAGGCATTGAATTTGCTGCTAAAAATTATTTACGACGAAGACTTATTTGTTGTTGGTTGCATCGTCTTGAAGAAAATTATTTGCGACGAGCCAAAAGGGATGAAGAATTATTTGTTGTCAGTAAGATATCCCTGTCTGTATTTAAGGTTGACTGACGAGGAATAAATGAGAACTTCATGGATCGAAATTTTTAGTCCGACTGAACTCAAACGATTAGTTTGTCCGTGACGTCAGAGAAAAACGCGGGAAAAACGGTAATTTAAATTTGTTAGATTGGTGACATCAGCAGGAGCTGATAAAACGACAATAACTTGTAATTAGTTTTAAATAACTAAAGAAAAGGTTTACTACTATATTTAGCTTAACGAGAAAGAAAGGGGTGTAATCAGTGGACGCGCGCGCACACACGCACAAGTGTGGAAGGAAGGGAGGAAAACTCGCGCGCGCGTAAAACGTAGATGGAATTACTGTATTATTTCCATAACTCATAACGATTGTAAACAATGTTTTCGTTTGAATTTGGGTTTGACCAATTCGTAAAAAAAAAACTAATTAAGACATGCGTGTCCGTCAACCTTAAACAATAATCTTTGTCAATTTTATTTTTCAGTCTTTATGATCGTCCATACTTGACCTATCTCTTACTGTTACATCCCCGGGCAACGCCGGGCTCTACTGCTAGTTCTTAATATATTTCTCTATTTCTCTTTTTTATCTTTTCTCTTGGTAGTAGGGTTAATTTCCTATGCTTTCCCTTGACATTCTTTTCTTTTTTTTCTTATCTTCTTTCCTTTTTCTTTATATAAATCCTTTTTACCTTTTACGGAAAATTTTCCAAAAACGGAAAGTAGTGTTTCATTAATCGCAATTTTAGATAAAATCGTTTAGTACCATCATTTTTAGCCACATGAAGAAACGTTTGATTTTAACGTTGAAACAAGATGTACGATTTTGTAGTGGATATTTACATGTAACAGTGCATTATATATATATATATATATATATATATATATATATATATTCTTTGTATACACGGGCAGTGACGACAGACTTATCCAATTCCTCATGACCCTAAACACAGTGCATGACTCAATTAAGTTTGACTTTGAAAAATCCACAACATCAGTAACATTTTTAGACAGACGCATTTATATAAGTGAAAACAGGAAACTTCAAACGACACTACACACTAAAATCACCGACACCCACAACTATCTACACTTTCCACCCTAAACACTTCAAAGAGAACCTTCCTTATCCACAAGCACTTAGACTCAGAAGGATATGTTCCAGCAATGAAGGACTAAATTAAAAAAAATATATATATAAAATAAAAAAAACAAATGAAAACAACAGACAAAAGTTCATTTTCTCCATCGAGACATTCATTTCTGTAGTTTACTGCTACTGACGAGCAGAATTTTTATTTCTCCTGATGATGGCCATGGTGGCCGAAACTAGTCGAGGAATCTAAGTGAAATAATAAAAACGAAAGAATATTAAAATGCAACCCAGTGTGTCTGAAGATTTTAATATTTTTTATTGGTCAAAACTTATATATTTATATATATATATATATATATAAAAAGGAAGGAATTTTTTTCTGTTTTTGTATTTCGAATAATGCAAATCTTCTGATATAATAAATTTCATTTCATTTAAAACAATTTTGTCTATTCATTGCAATGGAAGGAAAATTGTAGCCATTTTTTTAGAAACTATGATTCAGTTCAATTTTAACCTGAATGGTGTTTCTGTAATCAGAATTTGTGATTTCTCCATACAGATGATTCTTCATTTTTTTCGCATTTTTATATTATATTCTTACTTGAATTTGCTGAGAATACCATGGCATTTGAACAAATGAACAAAACGATGTTATTGTCCTGAAAATGCAAACAAAAGAAAAAAGAATCACCAGAAAGAAACGATGAAAAAATCGTTATTAGAAAGGAAAATCGATCTAATAAAATTGGACAATGAGATTGGACATATTGAAGGCAGTTTTTTTTTGTATAATCTACCTAATAAGTTTTGGAGAGAAGGAAAAGGAGAAATTTAAAAAAGACAAAATTGATTGAAAAAAAAAAAGGACAGAAAAAAAAAAATTTGAATGAAAAAATAGAAATATGAAGGGATATAAAGAACAATTTAAATTTTCAAACAACATCAACAACTTTTAACAACCACCATAATTAATTTAAAAGATAGGAAAACACCTCTTGCTTTCAAAAAAAAGAAATGTTAATTGAAGCACAAATTTATAATCCCAAATATTCTGAAGAAGGATTCTTTTTATTTTCTAGAAGACAACACCGGTTTTGGAACGATCAAGGAAAAAGCAAAAAAAAAGAAAATTAAGATGGGTGACCGTTTAAAATATTTAAAGAAAAAAAAAAGGTGAAACCTGAATAATCAAACAATGAAAAGAAGAAGAAAAAAAAAGATTAAAAAAAAGGGAAGTTCGTTATGAAATGAAGCAAAACTTAAAATTAATAATAATTTTAATTAATAAAATATATTTTGGATTCAGGATGACCTTTTTCGGTCTCAAATGGTTAATAAAAGAAGGAAGTAAAATATGTTTATCCCCCAAAAATTCACTATCTAAAAAAATTTTACATTTAAATGACCTGCATAGGGTTGATAGATCGTAAAAACATATCCGGTTAGTAACTCAAATAATAGTAATATTTTACAGTTATGGGAAATTTGGTATATAACTCCGATTTTCTATCTTCTCAAAACTGGATCCCGCAAAGTATTGGACTCTTGGAAAATAGTTTTTAGTAATTTTTCTCTCTATAACTCTAAATCCTATATTTAAACGCCTTGTACAAATATTGTTTTCTTGTCTTTTTATCAAAAAAAGGTGGCAATTATTTTAAAGAACTAGGCGAACTGTTTGATTTAATAAAAAGGTTCTACCGGTTTTGATAAAAAGAAGGACCAAATCAATGGGAAAAAGAAAAAGGGAAGAAAAAAGAAAATAAAATGCAGATAAGCAAAAGAACTTTTTGTTAAAAGTTGAAATGAATAACGAATAAATCATTCTTTAAAAAGAATGGAGAAGGCGGGCTATTGCTTTGAAAATAGAAAGACATTGGAAAATTTACAATAAGGTAAAAAAAATGTAAAAAGATAATGATAATAAAAAATTTTGAATGATTCAATGGTTTGAAAATCAAAAATGTTTGTCATGAACGGCCAATCTTCTAATCCCTTTTGCATCCATTAAAGTCCCCTGGGGATTGGTTGGATATATTTAAGGGGATTCCTGTTGTTAAGTTCTGACTTATATGAATGAAATACAAGCTATTTATTCTTTGTATTAAGAGTAGGTCTGATTTTTTCGATAAATAATTTTTATCTATTATCAAAAATATTATAGCTTTTGTTTGTTGCAGAATTGGCTACGGTTTGTGGATTTTGATCATCCAAAATAAAATTTCTAACTTTATTCGTCTAAAAATGGCCGGGACCCGAAAAAAAAATTTAATTCCATCAGAAATGATGCTAAAATTAATAATTCACGGCTAACGTTTTCCGCTGGAATGATAAATGTAGTTTATATTGAATGATTATTTATATATTTTTAGAAAATTTGATTGTAAATGTTTTTTAGGCAAGTTATCGCCATTTTCTTTTCAGTTACACATTTGTATTTGTTTTAATTCAATTTATATGCAATGATTCCTACTGTCACGTCTGGTCTGGACATCTTGATGTCCATTTAGAGATTCTAGATTATTTTTATTTTTTTGCAATTTTAATGAAACTTTAGGCATCATCTCATTATCAATAATTTTTTTACGTATATGTTACATTTTAATATGTTTTGAAATATCTGATCATAGAATATAATATATATATGATATAAATATATATATATATATATATAGACTTGAGGAATTTATTGCAGTAGGGATCATATTGTATTTTTTCATTTTTTATTTTACTAATCTATATTAAAATTATTTATTAACATTTTCTACGATGGTACTTACTTGTGGAACTATAAACAAAACTTAGTATTTTCTACAAAAATTTGATCTTAAAATTTATCAGTGAATACCATTTGTCTTATGAATATTCTACCTTCGTTATTTAATAAATCCACAATCATCATTGTTTGGGCGTGCTCTTGGATCTTCTTCGAGACTCGTCCTAGGAGGTGGTAACCTGAACATAATTACCCCTTGGCGGTCATAAAGGTTAAAACGCATCTCTACCAATTTCAATGAATACGAATAATATTTCATACCGGATCGGCCGTCAACCGGGACAACAAGGGCCGCGTCCCTCATCAGAGGAACCAGTCTGAGGACGAAAAGTCTGTCACTGGAACAAACTCTTCCACATACGAAAAGACACTTGGTCACCAAACCCGGATTATTGCCAACCTTGGACCAAGTGACTCAATACCAAATCGACTAATAAAAAAGTAAACGAACGAAATGGAGCCGCGAAGAGTATCGACAAGTCATGACATCCTTCTTCACTGCACTCGAAAACCCAGCAAAGAACACCACCAATCAAACATACCAAAATGGAGAAGTACGGTGGGAAATGATATAAGACCTAACCTCAATCCAAAAATTTTTTGCCAATGTCCGTAGGGACATGAATCATGAAACAACAGACTCTCAAAGGCAGAAATAGATAAGATAAAATTAGATATAAGACAAAATAAAATGACCCATCACTCAAACTCTATTAAGACGAATGTAAGAAATAAGGAATGCAACAGAGGATGAGGTGGACGCTAAAGCGAATGAAATACGAAATAATCTCCCAGGAAATGAAACCCAAGTTTCTACCTTAAACACAACCTGCAGTTCTCCAGAAAATGTACCTGAAGTCATCTTCAGTGACAATAAGTTAAAATTCATTGAAAACCACGTAAAGCTGAAATCACCGAAGCGAAAAATGACGTCATCCAAGTACTCAGCAGAGTAACTTTCATACAATTCAATCAGACAGAGACCTTTTCCAGAAAATCCATATGACGAATTCCAACAAGCCCATCGTGAAAATATACAATGCTGCTCTGGAAACACTGTTAACAGATAAACCACCGGGAAACATCACAAAGTTAACAACGTCATATACGCAACAGCTTTAATAGCGACTCGGAAGCTTGGGGTCAAGACAATAAATAAAATTAACAGACACAGAGAACCAGCTTGTAAAAACCAAACTGATTCGAGAAATAAAACAAATCAGATGTGAGCTTTCTATATTAGATGAGCTCACCAGAAACCCTAATATTTCCACACGTAAATGCAAAAGATCAAGCGAAAATATAACATTAAATCCCTAATTGATATTCCATCAATCAAGGAAATGCTGAAGCAAAACTTCAAAAAGGCGCAGAGAACAAGACGATACGAAAAACGTTGTAGGTTCTATCGCCAAAATAAAATATTCCGAACAGATCTTAAGAAATTTTACAGGAAATTGGAAAAAAACCTTATACATGTCGAAAGGCCACCATCGATTGATAATGTACAGACATTTTGGGAAAATATTTGGAGCAGCCCAAAGGAATATAACCCAAATGCAGAATGGATACGGCGTAAAAGAAGAACGACTGCTGGATACACCTCTGCAAGAATGGGAAAAATATCCACAGATGATTTTTAAAAAGCTCTAACGAAATCCAAAAAATGGAAATCCCCATTGAAATGACAAGTTGGAAAATAATTTGTATCATCTCTCATCTACCCATGAAATTCTTGCAAAACATTATTTTGCTTTTTAAATAATCCCAATAAAATCAAATGGAATAATTCTTTGAAGGTATGAATACCTCATACAAAAAAACAACTGAAACAGACGATCCGAAAAAGGTATAGACCAAAAACATTAACGGATCCACAACGTATAAGTTGATCACGAAGGCGAATTTGACGAACCGTTCACAATTCTGAACGATTGTCTAAAATCTTTGTCTCGTTCGAACCGGTCGCGGCATAAAATTGTTATTTTCGAAATTCTATCTCCGCCATAAGATGGCTGAAATTGACAATTTAAACAATGCAGTGCAACGTCGTCCCCGGTCGCAGCGTCGACTGTGTCGTTCGATCCCGGATCGGCGCCCAGTTTGACGTCTATAACACCCCAGGCTCTGATATCCTGGTCACGGATTACCAACTGTGACGTCTTGATGCGGCGTCAGCTGTTCGCTTTCGCTGCTCCAAAATGACGTTCTAAACCCTTTGGTTAGATTGATACCAGCCTCGCCGTTCCCAACCCGCTTCCAACGCCTGGTTACCAGGGTAACTGCACTGATCTCCAGTCTGCCTACCCACGTTGTGAATTGATCTTAGACAGACGAGATCAAACAGGGGTTGGGGCCGTAATGCAAATTGAGTTCAACGGGGGGTGATAACACACAATTATGTATAAAAGAAAATAAAAAAAAAACTCAAAAGGTCCAACGTATCAAAGAAAAAGGTAACAAATTTTTTTTTTCTATTTGTTCGGTACATAGGACTATGTCTACTTTCCCGACCCGTTCTGTGGATTGTGGCACGACGCTTTTACTAGGCAATTTAAGGAAGTTGTCTGCTCTCTAAGAAATTTGTGTTTCGGGTGTGTCTTTGGACGAAAGTCGAAAAAAAAACTTATTTCTGTGGTCTGATTCTAAGTCGCTCTTCAAACTACTTGTTCTTGGTTGAAGAAGAGTCCAGAAGTTGCGTGAATCTTGGTCAGCTATCTTGACGCGGTTTCAACACTGGGCGCTGATCTCTGATTGTCGTCTCTGGTTCAAACTCTTCTTTTCGCCAGGGTACTGCATTCTTTTTCATTGTTTTTCCTTCAGAGTCCTTTTTTAAAGTTCTCGTTTTGTGTTCTTTTTCTTCAGTTCTTAATGAATAGTATGGTGCTTAGAAATCCGTCGCAGTGCGCGAATTATCTTTCTTCGGCTTGGGTCAAACGAACTTCTTCACTCCTTTTGGTTTTTTTTAAAATAATCTTTTTCACTTCGGCTTTCTGCCTCATACTTTTTCACTCAGGCCAAACGAGCTGGCCTCTTTTTGCCCGCAAAGGCAACGAATCTGGCCCGCCGAAATGTTTCCAATCAATGCCGTAATTCAATCACTGATTTCTATCGGTTGGGGGGGTCTTTAAACGCCGTCAAAACTGGATGGGTCTGTTGGCGCCAGGGGATTCTTCGATAATTCTAAATACGTATCCACCATTCTTATTTCTGGTTAGGGATTTTCCATTTTCCATTTTTGGTAAACGAATCCCACTTTAATATTTTCTTTCTGAGGGCGTATAGGAAAACTTCCTCAATAGATTTCGGCTTCCTTACACTTCCACTTCTGACAAGGGCGTCAAATATTCTCCTCGTGCGTCCCTGGTCTCGGCCAATGATGATGATAAACAATATATCAAATGAAGGAGATGGTAAGATGTTAAAAATGTTCAAACAGGTCCTGGTCTCCTCTAAATCCGTGTGTCATGTGATCTTATTGGCTTGAGTTTTTAGTTCCGTGGACAAGAAAAAAAAACACCTGTTTGCTTAAAAAAAAATATTAATTTAAATCGCCCTTATCTTCTGATTCAAAACATTTTTCCTTTATTAAAATAATGAAGAATGGTGAAAAGATAACATTGGAAAGACTAATTGACAAATTATCAGGTGGGAAAATAACCAACCTGTACAGAGTTTTGAAAAAAAAAAAAATTAAATTTATTTACAAAAAAAAGATTTTAATAATGAAAACGCAAAAATTTTCCTGAACATTCAAAAAAAAAGAGAACCCAACATCAAATTGTGTCTTTTTTCAAAAGGGAGGAATGTCATTGACGAAAAGGTTTTTGTATTTGGGTTTATCCTGAAAAATAAAATATTTGAACAGATCTTAAGAAATTTTACAGGAAATTGGCAAAAACATTTCATCCCATGTAAAAAGCGCCGGACCATCGATTGATAATATACTTATCAATTTGGGAAAATATTGACGAATTCGTTTATCAAAGTGAATTAACCCAAATGCAGAAAATTTAAGTATTGTTCGTGAAAGAAGAACGAATGCTGGAGAAATACAAAAAAAAAAAGAATGGGAAAATATATACAGATGATTTTTTTTTTAAACCTGTTAAGTCTGGTCACATTGTGTTGAAGAAATATGTTGATGAAATTTCTATTATTTTCATCTCTTCATTCTTCGTTCATGGGGAAAAAAAAACATTATCAATTAAAGAAATATTCCCAATAAAATTTGGGAATGGATTTTGAAAACAATTACAAACCTCAAACCAAAAATTAAATGAAACAGAAACCGAAAAAATTATAAACCGATAAATGTCTCTCCACAACGTATAAGTTGATAACGTCTGAACTGACGAACCGTACTTATTATTTTTCGAAAAAACAGCATTCTCCCGCTGGAACAGAAGGGATGCAGAAGAGGTTCATATGGTTCAAAAAGATCAACTTCTGATAAATAAAATGATCCTGGAAAATTGCAGGAGACGACGCAGAAATCTAAAGTGCAGCGTGGATTGATTATCGTAAAGCCTTTGATAGTGTTCCACATTCTTGGATCCTTAAGACTTTGGAAATGTACAAAGTCTCCCCTGTGGTATTAAATTTCCTTAAGCACAGCATGGGAATGTGGAACACTAAACTATACCTTAGTCACACCGGGGGCACTGCCATATCCAACCGTCTGAATATCCGACGTGGAATCTTTCAAGGAGACTCTCTGTCACCCCTTCTGTTTTGTTTATCCTTAATCCCTCTTACACATGAACTGAACAACAGTAGCTATGGTTACAAAATAAATAAGAAAATATTCAATCACCTACTCTACATGGATGATCTCAAACTCTTTGCCAAAGACGACAATGAGTTGAAAGGCCTCCTCAATATTGTAAAATACTTCAGTGACGACATAGGTATAGACTTCGGATTAGATAAATGTGCAAAAGTAACATTCAAGAAAGGTAGAATTACAGAAACACACTTAATAGATTTAGATTTTGTCAAAAAGATTAGGGAACTGGAGCATGATGAAGCTTATAAGTACCTAGGAATTAGCGAAGGAGATGGCATACAACACCCCCAAATGAAGGAAAAATAAGAAAAGAGTACTACAGGCGTGTACGTCTGGTGCTAAATACTGAGCTAAACACAAAAAACAGGATATCAGCCATAAACACATTAGCTGTCCCTGTGGTGCAATACAGCTTTAATGTCCTTAACTGGACCATAGCTGAAATTAAGCGAGTGGACGCCAAAACGAGAAAGCTTCTCACTTGCTATCGCATGCATCATCCCAAAGCTGATGTTGATAGTCTGTATGTGCCCAGATCCGAAGGAGGCAGAGGATTAGTTCAACTAGAACTGTCCTACAAAACTACAACAATTGGCCTCCAAAGATATTTGGAAACTACAGAAGACTGGATGATGGTAAAAAAAAAAGGAACATGAAAGTAGTAAGCGTCTTTATTCCGTAATGAAAGAAGCCAACAAATTCAAAATGGAGTTTCAAATGGGCGTAGAGATGCAACTACAGCACAATACACCGGCTGAAACTGCAAAAATACTAAAAAAAAAAAGACAGCAAAGACGAATGCAACCGACCAGATACAGAAGCGATGGCAAGATAAACCGCTTCATGGCCAATACTCTGCCCGTACCAAACAAGCTGACGTAGACAAAACCCGTACCCATCAGTGGCTACGTAGTGCAGGGTTGAAAGCTGAAACTGAAGGTTTTATCCTTGCTGCGCAGGACCAATGCTTGCTAACTAGGAATTATCAAGCACATATACTAAAATATTGTGTCAGCCCAAAATGCAGATTCTGTGATAAATATCCAGAAACGATTGATCATCTTGTATCAGGTTGCACGGTATTGGCACCCACTGAATATAAAACCCGACATGACAGAGTGGGCCAATATCTGCACTGGAAAATCTGCAACTTCTACGGGAAGGAAACTGAAAGAAACTGGTATGAACACCACCCAGACCCGGTTACGGAGATAGGACCTGTTACAATTCTATGGGACTACACAATACACACTGACAGAACAATCAAAGCCAACCGCCCAGATATTGTTATTAAAGACCACAAAAACAAAAACGGTGCCTCCTTATTGATATGGCAGTCCCTGCTGACTGCAATGTATCTTTGAAGATATTCAAAAAGCTGTCAAAATACAAGGACATTGAAATAGAAATCTCGAAAATGTGGCATATGGGAACATCAACAATCCCTGTTGTAGTTGGAGCTCTATGACTGGTTGGAAAAGATTGCAGTAGACTAATTGAAGGGATTCCTGGAAGTCCATGCCTCAAGGAGATACAAAAAAAATTGTTCTGACAAGTACAGCCCACACCTTTACGAAGGGCTTTATCTATGTAATTTTTTTTTTTTTTTTTTTTTCAGTGGAAAGTGTCATGATGCCATTTCTAACCTTAGGTCCCTGGGCGGGACCCGGAAAGAAATGTGTAAACGCCAGAAAAAAAAAAAAGAAAAAAAAAATAATAATAATAATAATAATATTAATTTTCAATAATAAAACTCATACGAGAGGGATCCTCAAAACCGAACAAGGGACGCGTCCTTCTGGAAGAGAAACTATAAAAAGAAAAAAAAAAAAAAAATCTGTCACGATTTAAAAGATTCTTCCACCAACGGTGAGTCACCTGGTCAAAATAAAAGCGGATTAACTCCAACCTTGAACCTTCATGACCCCATTCCAAAGAAACGAACGAAATGAAATCTATTTAGATATAGTCGTGTCTTAAAGGAATAAATAAAATCAAAAAAAGAACATAAAATAAGACCATATCTTGACCCATTATATGCTTGTCAATGTTCAGTTAACAAAATGTAAAAAAACTCTGAAATACAGAAATAGATAAAAAAACACTAAATATTAGACAAAGTACAAAAAAACAGAAATCAACCAAAGATGTAGCAAAAGCTGGGGGAGATAATATGACAGAAGATGAGATACAAACTCAAATAAATAAGATACGAAATAAATAATTTTCGGGGAAATGTAACTGAAAAATCTAGCTGTGACACAAACAATCTCATTGATTTAGATTTTGTCATTGATGAAGATTAATCAAAATGAAAATAAAGCAGAATTTCTTGAAAACAACAAAGTTGAAATCACTGAAGCGTAAAACCCCATCATTCAAAGTAAATCTCAAACAAATGCCAGAAAGTGAACAACAAGAAATCAAGAGATAATTTGAATATAAAATAAATAATTTCCATCAACCAAAATTTAACAAAAAATCTTATGAACTCTCAAATCTAAAAAAAGAACTAAATGATTCAACCATAAAAACACTAAATATATAAATGAAGTCAACAATGGTACTAGACAGTCAATTTAGTCTTTACTTCATCTCTATATACCATAAGACCATATCTTGACCCACATATGCTTGTCAATGTTCACAGGGACATATTAAATTTTTAATGTCAACAAAAAGCCAGAACTCAAAAAAAAGATCTAAAAGAAAAAAACGGAAGGAGATTTTAATATGACAGAAAGATGAATAACATTAAAATCAAATAAATGAAAAACGAAATAAATGATTTTCGGGGAAATAAATAACTAAAAAAAAATCTTTATATGTAAAACAAACAATATCATTGATTTAGATTTTAATCATTGATAATGAAGATTAATCAACAAAATGAAATTAGAGCAAAGAATTTTTCACTGAATTTTCCTCATAAAACCCTATCATTCAAATAATCAAAAAAGAATAAAAAAATGAAAGAAATATGTCTTCAAAAAATAATGCCAGTTTAAGTTCATTTCAAAAAAAAAAAGAAAAAATATAAATACTGCAATGCAAATATTTTAACGGACAGACCATTGAATGAAAAATAAACCCATTTATTAAAATTCCTTATCTGTTGTCCATGTTTTTAAGAAAATAAAAGCCTTAAAAACTTTTAACCCATCTAAACCATAAAGTAATAATCTAAAGAAAGCGAAATAATATCTTGTGGAAATTCTTTATAAGATTGATAGTCATGGCTTTTTTTTCACTGTAAAAAAATAAAAGTTTTTAAAAAACATAACCGATTCGACATACCAAATATGAAAAGATATTGTTAAGCTAAATTGAAATAAGACCATATTTGATTCTACATATGCAAAAATTTTCACAATGGACATCGTAAATATGTTTAAAAAAAAAAAAAAAACAAAAAAACAGAAATAAGATCATTTAAAAATAAATATTGTTGTTAAATTCACGAAAAAAAGAACTCCTATCAGTCTCTACATAATCTTTCGGCAAATTTTCGAGGATTTAATCAGTGCCGATATTGATATAGTCCACATTCCCTCTCATGATCTACTCTCTGAAAAAACAATATGGTTTCCACTTTGCCCGGTCTATATTTGAGGAATTGAAATTCAAAACTGAATTTATATACCAATCTCTTGATAATAATGGCGAAATAAGAGCTATGGCTCTAGTTAAAAAAATTTTTTTTTTAGGGTTTTTTTTACCATAAAAATCCTCTACGTAACTAATCTTCAGGGATTATGGTATTACAGGACGATTATTTGATTTAATCCAATCATTCCTGTCAAACCGTGAAATGAAGGTCGTCAAAGGAAAATTCTCCTTTATTTTCTATCATACAAATAAATTTGGTTTTTCCCCAAGGCTCTATTCTGAATCTACATTGTCTCTGATTTTTTGTTAATCTTCTTTCAAGTAGGCATTTTACTCTATTAACCTGGCAGTTGGTCTAAATTGAAGGAAATCTGATCTATGGTTACCTGGGGCAGGAAAAAAAAAAAAATTTTAAATGCCTCCAAATAAAAAGGTTTGCTTTCATTTATCCACCATAGATAACCTTCCTGCCTCCTATTAGCATAATGATGCTCAAAGTTTTGGAAAAAATTTAAAATTGTAAAAATTTCTTGGTCTAAAATTATTTTTTTCCACTTTTTGAAGGTAAAAAATTACATTCAAACAATAGTTTCATCTCTTTGTCGTACCAGAAGTTTCTTTATAGAATGTTATTATATATAATCCTTATTTCTGGATTTCTCGATTTCAGGAAAAAAACCCTTTTCATAATGTACAATAATTTCTCTATATAAGAACATTAAAAAATTCAAATCATTCTTAATCATTCTTATCAAACCGTGAAATGATTTCTTCTGAACGGGTTCTATAACAGTTCATTTTATACGAACGCTGGTGTAAAGACTTAATTTTTATATCCTTGGTCCTACACTGTTTCTTATCTTCATCAACGATTTTCTTTCCAAAATTCAGTTCCCAAGTAAGCATATAATTACAGAAGACACGCTTAATTTGTCTCAATAAAGGGATAAAAACAAAATTGCTGACAAAATTAACCATATTTTTTTTTTTAAGCATTTACGCCCCGAGCAAGGCGTGAAGCCACTAGGATTTAGGATGCAGAAGATTTGGAGCGAGAGCGAAGATGGATGATAGAAGAAAAGGATGAGGAGAAGGATAGTGGATAGATCAAAGGTAACTGGAGATGTCGATTGACATTACATTTGAATAGTTGGAGATTATAGCTCTCATGGAAACAGTAATTGGGAAGGGTGTTCCACAGGCGAGAGGTGCGAGGGTATTTGAAGCTATTGGAGTAGAAGAGACAGCTACATTTAAAAGTTTCTCAGTGAAATAAAGAAGTTGGGATGCCAGCCTCGTAGGGCGCTTGAATTCATGGAGTCTGGGAACCAGTGGAAGCAGCTCAGCGGAGCAATTACCATGAAAAATTTGTAGAAAAGACAGAGAGAGGCGACGGCGCGTCTTAATTTGAAAGAAAAAGAGCAGGGCCAATTATATTGCATATCCGTCTCTGGATCTTGCCAAGAACTCCGAGGTGTCGTTGGTCTCGAAAAGGACTTTCAATCTGTGGTTGACTGGGGCAGGGAATGGTTTGTAAACTTTGATGCCTCTCACTGCCCCTGTTAGTCTAACGCTTTCCATTGACATGAGGTGGAATGAAAAAATACATTGAATCATTTAGCTTCATCTTTTGCAAGGATTTTGGTTATCTGTGTCCGGCCAGAAGGTTTTTTTTCTAGCCTGAATGCATCCTTCAGATAAATTTAAAAATTTACCCTTTGTCCTTGCATTGAATACAGTCATATATATATGGTCTGCTGACCCCTCTGTTCAGAAAAGGTCATCGACAAAATCAAAGTCCTGATCTGGCATCTCGAAAGTCACTTTCTCAAAGCCGTGACATGGCTTTCCTCTGTCTTTCTACAAATATTTCCATGGCAACTTCTCTGACGAACTACAAAACTGGTAAATTCCATATTCCCCTCATGTTGTTACTTTCTGGCATTGTCTCAGTCCTTTCTTACAGGGCGGCCTGTCTCCCCTTTATATTTTTTTCCCCATTTTTCGGGATGAACTACTATCCTCTATTTTTCCTTCTGCTGCATGAATTTAAGCGTGCTACTAGGTTGGCATCTCGGCCCCACCCTTTCACTGTCGAAACAGTTAAAAGTAACCGCCTCTTCTACACTAAAAGCTTCTTCTCTCGCACTTCCCAACAGCGGAACTCCCTTCCTCTTACTTTCTTCACTGATAAATAACTATAATCTTCAAATATTGAATCGAGATCTTCTGATGCCTTGATCTTGATCCCCTTCCTTCTCTTTATCCTTTCTTCAAACATCCCTCTTTACTCTTGTCCTCATTCTTTGTAAACCCCTTGCGTGCTAGTGGCACTCCCGCCTTGCGTGGGGTGAAATGCTTAAAAAAATAGAAAATTAAATAATATATATGGAACAGATTTGGCAGCTGCTGGAAGATATAATCTCAAGACAATTTAAAGATTGAACAACAATAAAAAAAAATCCCACTTGGACGGCAACATTAAAACGATAAATCGTAGAATCACAGGAGAGTTATTGATACGAGATGAGATTTCAAGAAATTCAAATGCTTCAACACGACAGAACAGGAAGATCAAACGGAAACATAAATTTAAAGAAGTAAATTAACAGATCACGACATCTGTCCTCATCTTTATTGTTTTATTCACGACGTTTCGGTCGTTGTACACTCCGGCCTTTTTTATGTGTTATACATTGGAATTTCGAACCGAATCCTTCATTTAGTCCACCAGCATAGATTGTTCTAGTTCCACGTGCCATACCTCTTCCCGATGTCTCAGTTATCTCCCTTTCATTCAACCCTTCAAGTTTTTTTGTTCACCACTGCCGTAACCAGATATTGAACTCACAACACTTGGAACATGGCCCATTGGATAAAAGCGTTGGTTGGATCAAGTAACTTGATCCAATATCTGGCTATAACTGTATTAAACAAAAACCAGAAGCGGATTCGTTATTACTACTTACAAATTTTCTTTAGGCCATTCATTATCGAATTTCAACCCTTTGTAAATGTCGTCTGCGTCTTCTATCAATGTCAAAAAGACAGATGTTTGATATGTACCCTCAGGTTCTTTCCAGTTAGTTGCCAAATTCCTTGATAAAAATATTTTTGCAGGAGGTCGGACATTGGCTGTAAATTGCCTTTGGTTATTGTGCAATGGAAGGGTCCTCAACTGGACTGACAGATTCCAACATCTATCAGAGAGATAAAATTTAAATTTTTATTATTCCATTATTCCAAATTTTAACACATCAGCAGATAGGTATTAATGTCAACAACTGAACACAAATAGTCATTAATTTTAAAAAAATATAAAATAATCTATAATATTATCTACAACTACATGTACAAGAATGTCGTTTTTGATAGTTTAAATAGTTAAAAAAATACCCACAAATACGTAAAAAAATGTCTATATTGTTGAAAGTTACTTTTTCCAAAATATTGCTATTTGTGCTATATTATAAAGAACACGACTGTGTGTACTCCATCCCGTGCAGCTGTTGAAAGAAATATAACGGAGAGACAGGTCGCCCCCTTAAGGTAAGTCTTCAGGAACACCAGAAAGCTGTAACACGAGGAGAAGTAGAAAAATCAGGCATGGCTGACCACATATGGAGAGAGAAGGGAGATCACCGCCCTCTGTGGGATCAGGTTAAGATCATAGACAAAGAACACTATTGGAAAATTCGTAAACTTAAGAAATCAGCACATACGCTAAGCCACAAAAATCTCCTGAGCCGACCAGGCATAGAAATGAATACAATATGGGAACCAGTAATAAGTAATACCAGAGAAAAGTGATAATAACAACAAAAATTGCAATATGAGCACTGGTAAAAATGTTTGCTGAAGACATTAGGTTTATAATAGCCAGAAATTCATACACAGACATCCTCAAGGACACATGGCACAGTGGATAAAGGTGTTAGTTAGATCCAGTGACAGGATCCAAAGGATGTGAGTTCAATACCTAGTTAAGGCGGTGGAGAACTTGAAGAGGGGGAATTGACAGGAGATAACTGACATACATTAGACGTAGCACGTGCAACTAGAACAGTCTGTCCCAGTTCAACATTCCAACCACCTGAAGAAAGCCGGAGCTTACGAAACGCTGTGATAAATATATACCAACAAAGACGAGGATGATAGTCCGAGCAATGTAAATAGTGTACATAATACCTCATCTCAGAAATATAGACTCATTATACTTTCGTATTCTTTGAAACCCAAAGCCAGGATGATATCCTTCTAGGTTTTATCTCTCCCTCGAGAAGGGGATGAGTTTATTTTCAAACGGCGAAGTGCCGAGAGGATTTGAGGAATTTTTCCCCGGTTCTGCCGATAACCCTCCTTTAAAAAACATGATCTTGTGTCACAGCTGGTTCTACGGTGGGTACACTGATAAATATCTATATGGGTTTTCCTCGTATTCTTTGAAGTCTAAGCTCCAGGGTGCCATCTTGTCAGGCTTTAATTCTCCCTCGATAAGGGGCTGAAGTTATTGGGCTGAGGCGTCCCCAAAAAGGAAAAGTGTCGAAGGGATTTGGAGTATTTTTTAACGGTAGCGTCGATAAACCCGCTTTAAAAAAAAAACTCGCGTCACATTTGGTTGAGTGGTGGATACACTGACGGGTACCTATATGGGATTTTTTCCATTTAAGGTGTCTGATGCGGGATTTCGGCATTTAAGGGGTCTGTTGTGTCATTTATAGTGGATGCTTTTCTTGCTGCACAATGCGGTCTATCCTTCTCTGTGATGACGACATGGCCTCGTATCCGGTTCCTGTAGTCATTCTCTTTTAAGCAGTTCGGAAAAAAACATCCTGCCTTTTATAGATAGAGATATTATTGAGTGTTGTTTTTGTTACTTTTTTGATTTTATTAATAAGGCTTCCATAATTCTAAGCCTCATTTTTACATGTAGACGATGCTATTATTCTTGTGTTAATAACAAGTACATTACGAATAGGGTCTGATAGGTCTCCATGAATACTTAAATGAGATCTAATTGACCTATGGTCAGACAGGTGTATAGTGAAACATGTCGTATAGCCAATATAATATACATACATATAATAATCTACATTCAATTAACAGCTAATATATTTCATCCTTGAAAATGTATAGCCGAAAGCGTTCGGAAAAATATACATTTGGATAGTTTTGTATAATTTATCTACTGAAAAGAAAAAGAACAAAAATTAGGGATGAGACGAGACCTTTGTACCAACCCTGGATATGCCTACATAATAGACATATATTTGTGAATCAACTTTTATAACTGAATTAATATATAGTATTTACATTAGTCGGACTATTGTCCTCATCTTTGTCGCCATATTTGTCACAACGTTTCAGCCGTTGTACGCTCCGGCGTTCTTCAGGTGGTTGGAATTTCGAGCTGAACCCTTTATTTCGATCACTGGGGTAGACTGTTCTAGTTCCACGTGCCATATTTTGATGGATGTCAGTTATCAGTTATCTCCTGCTAATTTTCCTTCTGAAAGTTCTCCACTGCCTTAACCAGGTATTGAACTCACTTTCTTTGGGTCTGTCACTGGATCTAACAAACGCCTTTATCCACTGTGCCATGTGTCTTTGAGGACGTTGTGACAAATATGGCGACAAAGATGAGTACAATAGTCCGACTAATGTAAATACTGTACATAATACCTCATCTCAGAAATATAGACAGACTGTGAATTAATATAATTTAACCGCATCTCAGTCAAGATAGAAACTCTGGACGTCTATACATTTCTACCTTCAAGTCACAAGTCTATTTATGCTTTTCCGCTGATTGGGAGCTTGTAGCATTTAAAGAGCGTGAAATCACCTCTTAATTGCTCTAGTTCCCAGGCTCACCGGGGTGGTAGCACTTCTTAGGGTCCAAGACAACGGTAATTAGTGACGCTTCCAAACAAAAACAAAATACATTTTCATATTATAAAATGACCAGCAATACATTTTACAGAAAAATGACGAACAAAAATTTTATAATTATTTATATTTAGTCGAAACCATATAATTGTGTCCAAAATATGTAGATTTTGGTATTATATAACCCATAGAGGTGTTGATATGCTGCTAAACAAAATCAACCAGACAAACAAAATGAAAGAACTCTTTCGCGATATTAATCCATAAAATATCCTACAATTTTTTAAAGAAATCAAACTATATTCCAAAATATACCTCCAAAAAAATAAACTTCACCATAAGCACACACATCACTGCCTCGGAGATTAGAGACTTTCAGGAGAGTAGAATCACCTGTTAATTGTTGTTGTTCAACCTGATCATGAGGACTTGGAAATGCTTTTGGAGATTAGGGTCAAAGCAAGGGTCAAATAGTAAACCCCGAAACAAACACAAAACAATATGAAATTATAAAAAGATATTTTATAGTAAAAATTCTAGCAATTCATGTTTATATAAAAAAATTACCAACAATATTTATTCATAGTAAAATTACCAACAAATCATCTTCATAGAAAAATGACTATTTTATCTGTAGTTGAAGGCATACAATTGCGTTCAAAATATATTTAGTTGAAGTCATAAAATTGTGTTGAAAATATTTAGATTTCGACATTAAATAACCCATAGAGGTGTCGATATGCCGCTAAACAAAATCAACCAGACAACCAAAATAAAAGAAGTCTTTCATGATATTAATCCGTATATCTTATAAAGAAATCAAATTGTATCCCAAAATATAACTTCAACAAAACTACGACATAAAACACACATATCATCATCTCTGGCAATTATTTTCACACAAACATCTATATGCACAAAATCAGAGTATCATCTACCATGTATTCAATTGTGAAAGTAGAATAACATATATTTTTATTACTTCAAAATTCCCACCAAAAATTTATATTCTGGAATTTAAATGACTCATAAGGTGTTGATATGCCGTTAAAGAAACAAATAAATCATTATGATTTTACTCTAAAACTCTAAGGCAAAGATGAAAAAACCTTTTTCGAGCAGTGAGCTACATGCTGTTTGGATCATCACAAGACGAGCCGTACCACTAAAAAGATTCAATGTAATTTTCTATAGTACGTACCTCAGCTATTTATAATTCAGAAGACGATATGAGTAAGTATATATCTTAGAAATGGTATCTTTAGGAATATTTTTATGATTAAAAAATTGAAGACTTGGTATAATATTCTGACTGATAACATTGCAATTAACACATGTCACTGCGCTGGATTTATTCCTAACTGGCTTAAAAGCTGTCCTTTTTGGTAGCAATTAAGCTAGCTCTTGTGGAGGGCTCTTGATTGGGCCTTCGGCTTGTTCAATAGTTTGAGAGTCCTTAAGTCTTTGCATATTCTTAGCATTGGAAGCTGTCTTGTTTACGGCAAGTGGCATTCCTAAGCGTGTCACTCATCTAAGTTCTGTCCAGGCTTTCCGATGCTTAACTATAAGCTGTGTAAAGTTCCAATTCCAACGATCCAAAACGAAAATGTATTCATCATTCTAAATAGTTCTTTTTTTTGTTTATCGGTATCACCCCATATAAGGTAGTAAAGCCACTAAGACACAAGGGGGTTACTGGGTGTGGAAGTAATCAGGAAGACAGTAGATATCGATTGACATTGCATTTAAATATTTGAAGATTAAAGTTGGCTGGAAAGCATGGAGTCGGTAGGGAGTTCCACAGGCGAGAATTGCGAGAAAGGAAACTGTTAGCATAGAATTTATGGTGCAGCTCAATTGTAAATTGATGAGGCCTAGGTGCCAGTCTCGTACTCCGCTTCAATTTAAAATGTCTAGGTACCAGAGCGAAGAACTTTCTTACTTAGACAATGATGAACGTGTTCAGAGTATATAACATTCCTATAACTTTAGAAACATACATAAAAGAACACATATTTAGTTAAAAATAAAAATAAAAATCGCCCTTTATAATGGCTACAAGAATAGCCGGAAGCTCTCGGACAGTTTTTACACATTTTGTGTACAGGAAAGGAAAACTTGTACGAACACAAGAAAAAAGAAATAAAATGCTTAATATATATATATATATATATATATGAAAAAATAGCTATAAGTACCTTCCCAGACAATAGCAAACTACTATATAAACGATCAATACCTAACTCAAAAATTTATACCAAGTTATCCAAAAATCGAAAACCGAAAAGAATAAATAAAAATATATAAAATAAATACGAAAAAACAAATAAAAGAAATTAATCGAAATAAATAAATAAATAAACAATAAAGAAATTAACAAACCGCTCCTGCCAAAATTACCGTTAGAATAAATACAAAAAAAATCTGCAAAAACAAGTCAAAATGATCAATTCAAATAAATAAATAATTAATGTGAATAAAAAACAAATTTACAAACCACTCACGCCAAAATAACCGATAGAATAGACTAAACCAATAAATCGAAAAATTGGAGAAATAAATAGCTTTAATTACCTTCCCAGACCAAAACAAACTACTAAATAAACGATCAGAACTAATCTCAAACAATGTTTTACTACGTTACTAAAACATCGAAAACAGAAAAGAATAAATAAAAAATATATAAAATGAAAATAAATAAAAAACATAAATATATCCCCAAAAATAAATAAAGAAAACCACTCCCGCCAAAATAACCGTTAAAAATTGACTACCCACAATGCCCCAATAGTCGAGTGTTGATTTCAACAATCTTTTACTACGTTACTAAAACATCTAAAACAGAAAAGAATAAATAAAAATATATAAAATGAAAATAAATAAAAAACATAAATATATCCTAAAAAATAAATAAACAAACCATTCCCGCCAAAGTAACCGTTAAAAATTGACTACCCACAATGCACCTATAGTCGAGTGTGGATTTCAATGTCAATTTTTTTATATATATATATATATATATATATATATATAGAGAGAGAGAGAGAGAGAGAGAGAGATAGAGAGAGAGATATATAGATATATGCATTTAAACTCACAGTTCTGTTGATAACATTTCTTTCATTTACGACTTGCGTCAGCTATTTCGTGACAGTTATCGCCGCATAGTAAATTTCTATGTAAACATAACAGGATATAATCTTTGATGGTCAACATCTGTTGTAATGTCCATATAACCACTCTGATGATGGC
>CAHIKZ030001593.1:150000-222500 GCA_903632075.3 Acanthosepion pharaonis
GATGTGGGTCAAAAACAAAAGTTTATGTATGATCTCTCCGAAGTTAAGCAACGTCGAGCCTGGTCACTATCTAAATGGGCTTGAATGTGAGGGTGGACTAATGGATATTACCTCGGAATTGTTAACCGGAGAGCCAAGTTCGTATTCCAGTTGAGTTCTTACAAGCAAATACCGTTGTGAAACGTATGAATCCAACCTTCCCCCCTGCTATGGGTTAATTAGTAAGAGTTGTGTCATTAAATCATTATTGTCTCAAAAAATCTTACAATGTATTTTTTTCTGGCTTTAAATAAATTGCAGTGTTGAATAGCCGTAGCAAACGAACCAATCAATCAATGAAACACTGATTAGCTGCACAGGCATGTCTTTTAGATTTATTTACATTCTCTGGAATATAAAGGTATAGAAACTATGGTGGACACAAAGTGAGGGATCAATTTATATATTGAATTTAATGTAGAGTTGATCCCCCACTTTATATACACATTATAATTTCTTGTTTATTGATAAGCTGTAGAAAACAAATCAATCAATTAAATACTGAATAGCTACACACGTATGTGTTTTAGATTTATTTACATTCTCTGGAATATAAAGGTTTAGAAACTATGGTGGGCACAAAATGAGGGATCAGTTTATATATTGATTGTAATATACAATTGATCCCCCACTTTATATCCATATTATAATTTCTTGTTTATTGATAAGCTGTAGAAAACAAATCAATCAATGAAATACTGATTGCCTACACAAGCATGTGTTTTAGATTTATACTACCATGGGCATAAAGTTTTTATATTGATATTGATATCAAGGTTAAATTTCCTGTATTTTTTTTTATCAAATTCTGATTAAGAAATGTATAATTTCTTTTATTGATAAGTTATGGGTTAAACAATAAATGAAATCTCACTAAATCATTATCGTTAAAAAATAAAATTTTTACAATCTAAAATATCTTATATTTTTTAAATAAATTCTGATTAAAAGGGTTGACCTCTTCTCCCCATAGTAAAAAAATTATTTTTTTAAAGCCGTCTGCTCGAGAAAAAAAAATAAAATGTCAGTGCGTTATCTCATTTTTAACTGTCAACCCCAACATATAAAAACAAATTTTGGAATCAGGCTGAGTTTGTGAGCAAATTAAAAACATTCCAGCCCGCATCCAAACTTTTGGATTCCGATGTTTTTGTTTTGGGCGATTTTTTACGCGATTTTTTGCGACGAATTTTTTTTTTTGTAAATAATTTTTATAACTTGCAAAGAAATTTGGGAATAATCGAAATTAATTTCGAAATGCAGCAAAAGCCACCCATGAAATAAAAAAAAAATAATTATTTGTACGGAAAATAAGAACCTATGCATATCAAATTGGCTTTAAATTAAGTAGGGCAGAATAATTATCGTTGAACATTTAAAATGTAATCTTAAATATTAATGCAATACTTGAATGCAGCAATCAATTTTGATTTCTTCTGCAGTTTATTGTTGTCTATCGCATACGGCAGCAGTATGCCTCGCAAAAAGAAATCTCCACCAACAGAGGACCGGATTGCAATCAAAAGAGTCAAGGCTGCAGCGAGGAAAAGAAAGTCCCTTGCAAATGTAAAGTCAGATCAAACGGCAGCCAGGAGAGTCTTCCAATGCTAAGAATATGCAAAGACTTAAGGACTCTCAAACTATTGAACAAGCCGAAGGCACAATCAAGAGTCCTCCACAAGAGCTAGCTTAATTGCTACCAAATAAGACAGCTTTTAAGCCAGTTAGGAATAAATCCAGCGCAGTGACATGTGTTAATTGCAATGTCATCAGTCATAATATTATACCAAGTCTTCAATTTTTTAATCATAAAAATATTCCTTAAAGATACCATTTCTAAGGTATATACTTACTTCTAAATTATAAATAGCTGAGGTACGTACTATGGAAAATTACATTGAATCTTTTTAGCTGTGAGGCTTGCCATGTGATGATCCAAACAGTATGTAGTCCACTGCTCGAAAAAGATTTTTTCATCTTTGCTTTAGAGTTTTAGAGTAAAGTCATAATGATTTATTTGTTTCTTTAACGGCATATCAACACCTTATGAGTCATTTAAATTCCAGAATATAAATTTTTGGTGGGAATTTTGAAGTAATAAAAATATATGTTATTCTACTTTCACAATTGAATACATGGCAGATGATACTCTGATTTTGTGCATATAGATGTTTGTGTGAAAATAATTGCCAGAGATGATGATATGTGTGTTTTATGTCGTAGTTTTGTTGAAGTTATATTTTGGGATACAATTTGATTTCTTTATAAGATATTATACGGATTAATATCATGGAGCAGATAACGCTTGACCTTAAGCCAAGATTATAGTGACCATCGACATATCCTTTTGGGTAACAGTTCCACAAAATAACTCGAGTGGCACTTACATCTCACCAATGGAATAAGAAGGGAGTGAAGCTGGTTCTCTACAATGTGCCTGGCCTGGTTATTTTTAGCCGTGAATGTTAAGACTTATGGAATTTCGTTCATCTGAGCACTTTCCATGGAAAGTAGCGACTAAGCAGAGAGAGGCTTGCAATATTTTAGTCTGTGGGAAAGGAATTGCACAGTGGAAAATAATTCATCACCCACAAGGATGTAGAGATGGTTTTGGATTCTATCGATACTGGCAAGACTGGTCTGCTTCTATCCATATATGGCTGCAGCAACCAGGTTTCTTTTTGTTCTGGGTCTTGTAAAACCCTGCAGATGTTCGAAGCCTACAACTGATGTTCACAGTTTTTTTTACAATAATGTTCACTTTGTACAACGACTACAATCCATACGAGGTTACAATTTTGGGGCATATCTTGAGAAGATAGCAGTTGACCTTAGGCCAAGATTGTAGTGACCATCGAAGTATCCTTTTGGGAGAATGGTTCCACAAAGTAGTCTGAGTAGAACTTACGTCTCACCAATGGAATTTGAAGGGAATGAATCTGGTTCGCTACGCTATCGTAAAAATAACACTGTTGGCTCGAATGTATTTTCTGCAAGAAATCAACAGTGCTGCTCTTCATCTCAAAGAGAGACTGCGTGTGGTAATATTACTCGTTCAAAGACGATCCCTTTCCAATGGATTCTGCGAAGGGACTTTCGGTGTTCCATTCGTCTTGAGACATTTCTGGATGTTTCGGTGTTGAAGTGAAAATTCCACAAAAGACATGTGCGTCCCAATTCCTGTTTGAATGTTAATTCTTTTCCTTTTTTTCTTTAATTAGTTTCCCACCGGAAATGTCAAATGTCGTTGTGCAAATTGGAACATTTGACCTTTCCGGAGATTAAATAGAGAACACGGAAACAGAAATGGAAAGACAAAAGCTATTTACGCTTTCGAAGCTACTATTATATATATATATATATATATATATATATATGTATGTATATATATATATATATACTGTCCCCTTCACCATAACTGTGTTTATGATCGATCTATCTGTCAGACTCGGTCTGTTCATCTATTTCAGCGTGGTCAATATCTATCTCAGCCTGATCTATCTATCTATCTCAGACTGTTCATATCTATCTATCTATCTATCTATCTATCTATCTATCTATCTATCTATCTATCTATCTATCTAATTTCCCTCTCTCTCTGTCTTTCTATTCATATGGATATATCTGTTTATGTATGCGTGTGTTCATCCTTCTCTCTCTTTTCTCCCTCCCTCTCTCTCTCTCTCTCTCTCTCTCTATATATATATATATATATATATATATATATGTATTCATACACACACATATCTATCTATCTATCTATCTATCTATCTATCTATATATATATATATATATATATATATATATATATATATATCGGCTCGTTCATATCTATCTGTCTCCCAATTTATTTCGATCTTTTCTTATCTATCTCCTTCGGTCTTTTCATATCTATCTATCTATCTATTTATCTATCTATCTATAGCAGTTGACTAATTTCTATCTATCAATCTATTGCAGTTGGTAATTTCTCTCTCTCTCTCTCTCTCTCTCTCTCCCGCTGTCTTTTTGTTCATATGGATCTGTCTATTTATGCGTCTGTGTTCATTCTTCTTTCAGTCTGTCTGTCTGTCTGTCTTTCCCTCTTCTCTCTCTCTCTCTCTATCTATATATATATATATATATATATATATATATATAATACAATGAATCATTCATACAAAAAGTAGATTAGTAAAGGCAATGATATAAAATGGCGAAAACTCTTCGCAAACAAAATTTTAAGGTTACATTAACCTACGAACCACTCAATGAATGTTATGATCCTTGTTTTTAATAACTACAAATTGTATAAGGTTTTTTTTTTAATTTGCTAGTACTTTCAACTCTACATACAGTCATCCTCAGACATGGAAATTATTTTGTTTTTTGTAAATCCAGGTAGTATTAAGGACGAAAGATAAAATCCGAATCGAAAAAACATATTTCGATTTGCAATGCCGGATGATGACTGTGTAACGATAAAGTCTCAATCTAACAGTCGAGCGATAATATGTAAACCCCTACATAAATGCATTCATGTTTCGATGCATGTCATCGCTTCTCATCAGTTGGTGGTAAATTAGGGCTATTACAATTTTTAATATAGTCTCCTCTTTCTCTCGTCTGTCTTACTTTTCTCTTTTTTTCGACTATATCTTGTGGTTTTCTTTCTTTTTTTCTTTTTAGTGGAGACTATACCTTGTGTCTTTCTTTCTTTCTCCTTTCCTTCTTTCTTTCTTTTATATTTTCTTTTTCGCGGTAAAACGAGATTGTTTGTAAGTAAATATTAAAAAATGTAATAACCTTCATTCACCACCTCCCGATGAGTTGCGATGATATGCATCGAAACATGAATGCATTTATGTAGCGGTTTTACATATGTTCGAATATAATATCATATAATATATATATATATACTTTAACAACCCATTCAAAAATAAATAATATATATATATATATATATATATATATATATACTTTAACAACCCTTTTAAAAAAATATCTCCATAGACACTTCACGACGTATCAATAACGCCATTTATTCTTTAGCTGAACCAGACTCGACGGTATGAGTTTAATGTCATCATCCGCTTAAATGTGACACCCCCAACTCTACCTTGACTTGACCTCTCTCCGAAAGTAACTGACATGTTGATACAAATTGTTAACCCTTACGGCCCTTATTTAAATAATTACTCTAGCCGTTTCCATAGTAATTAATTTTACGAATGAATACGCTTATAAAGACACAAAAATTTCAAGATTAGTTATTCCAAAAATTTCGCTTGAAGATGAAACAGAGCTTGATACTTTAAATTCAATTTAATTCTAATAATTATCTTGAAGTTTTCAGCTCTTGTTTTTGAAACACGAAAACTCTTATGTAGCGAAGGAATCATATTTTTAAAGGATAATTATAATTTAGGTTCTACTTTTGGTATCGAGCACTGTTTTTTTTTTTTAAAATAAAAACAAAAAAATACTAAATAACTTCGGATTATTTACCTAACGAGTTCTTTCTTATTTTTTACATATTTGCACAACACACACACACACACACACACACACACACACACACACACACATATATATATATATATATATATTAGGTAATATATTTTAATTCAAGCATGTTTAATTAAATAATATAGACATATTATATATATTTATTTTAATAATAGTCTTTTCTAGTTCGCTAATTAGCTTCTTGATTTTAAGTTGAAATTCATCAGTGAAGTTGCCGTAGTTTTTCTTAACCGTTCTACTTTCGATCCCCGTCTGAGATCACCCTCATGGTTGAACTGCGAAAACAAACTTAATGTAACTGTGATCGTTTTGATGGTGAGTTTTGTAAACACGCATGAAAGCGCCGTGCTATAATCATTTTTAAATTAACCGTTGTCGCTATGATATTGCGTTTTTTGTAAACAAGCGTCCACAATATAAGGGAGCTGACCAGAGAAGTAGAAATGCAAAATATTACTGCTACACTCGTAATATATTTTGTATAGTGTTGGTTGGGTGATTCTCATATAGAAAGCACGAGATATTTTAAGTTTTTCCTTATCATTTTCATGGTGTAGTATATTGCTCTTGTCAACAAGTATTTTCTTTCTTGTTAAAGTGGACAGGAATACATATAAATAATTATCGTTGGAACAGATATTACTTGTGGTTTTCAATAAGTGGCGTTTGAACATATAATCTTTCATTCGTGGCTAAGATGTATTCTGTAAGTGGAAATTTCAATGCGTTATGCTGAATGATTACTATAAAAAAAACCGTGCACAATCAGCAAATTATATATGTGCCATTTATGAGAATGGTGCCATAGCTAAGATTATTGTGCGTAAAGTTCAGAAATTGAAATTTTAATCTACAAAAACCAAAAATATTCTTATAATTCAGGTGATACAGGACATAGTAGAGATCCTCCAATTATTTGATACGTGCGTTTGAAGGTATTTGAAAAATACTTGGATACATGCATGTTAAGGCGTCTCACGGGGAAAAACAATAATGTATTGCATTTGAATCTGTTATTTATTGATCAAACGCAACAACAGCATATTTTTGAAAAATACTCACAACAGGCGATGAATAATGGATTGCTTAAAACAATGGGAAGCGCAAGAGCTGCAAGGGTTAACGAAATGAGCCGCTGTTAAACACCCGAAAAGAAGTTGATGCCACAAAAGTACTGATCCCAAGGCAGCAATTGGCGGGAAGGTTTCAGAATTGGCCACTTAGAATTAAGTCGTCTTCCGTTCGAACAACGCCACCTCTCATGTCTGCAGAATTGGTCTAGCGTGACTGGAATTTTGCGTTAGAGACTCGTTACTCACCTGACATTTAAAATAAAAGAAAGACCAACAAAACAAAAGAAGACCAATTCTGGTGGAGCAGAACCATTAATCACTGAGATATCTTCTTCTGACTCAAAATAGATACGATTTAATTTAGCTCTGTGTTTTAAGGGAAAATTGGACAATTTTTTTAAAAGTATTTGCAACGTCAGCAGGCACCTAATACTATATGGCCCTCTGTATGAGGACACACAACATGTGCTAGAAAGTCCTCTGATCGGAAGATTGGAGGTTTTGCGGAGAGAGGAAACATATTTTAATTGCTGTTTTTCCCAGGTCCACCCTGACTCGGGGTTGGGTTTCTAGCACCTGTTAGTGTCTCAAGTATGGGCAAATATCTTCTTTTTAATAAAATTACCAACAATACAATTAATGCAACACCAAAATATATAAAAAAAAATACCTTTTTATTTACCAACAACACATTTTATGATCTACAAAACATATATCTAAAAAACAAGCATCTTGTTCTGGGAGTATGAAATTATATCTGTAGTTGAAAGCATAATATTATTTGAAAATATTTAGATTTCGGCATTAAATAACCCATATAGGTGTTGATATGCCGCGAAACAAAACTACTCAAACCAAACTTGTAACAGATCAACCACAAAATATATATCTATAAAACATACATTTAATCTTGAAAGCATAAATTTACGTAGAAAATATTTAGATTACAGCATTAAATAACCCATATAGGTGTTGATATGCCGCTAAACAAAACCACTCTAACCAAACTTGTAATAGATCAGCTACAAAATATATATCTATAAAACATACATTTAATCTTGAAAGCATAAATTTACGTAGAAAATATTTAGATTAAAACATTAAATAACCCATAGAGGTGTTGATATGCTGCTAAACAAAACCACTCTAACCAAGCCTGTAATAGATCAGCTACAAAATATATATCTATAAAACATACATTTATTCTGAAAGCATAAAATTACGTAGAAAATATTTAGATTACATCATTAAATAAGCCATATAGGTGTTGACATGCCACTATACAAAACCAATCAAACAAAACCTGTAATAAATCAACTATAAAAGATATATCTATAAAACATATATTTACTCTGAAAGCATAAAATTACGTAGAAAATATTTGCATTTCGGCATTAAATAACCCATATAGGTGTTGATATGCCACTAAACAAAACCAATCAAAAAAACAAAAATCTGTAACAGATCAACTTTCAAAATATATATCTATAAATCATACATTTACTCTGGGAGTATAAAAGTATGTACAAAATATCTCTAGTTGAAAGCATAAAATTGCATTCAAAATATTTAGATTTCGACATTAAATAACCCATATAGGTGTTGATATGTCACTAAACAAAACCAATCAAACAAAACATGTAATAGATCAACTTCAAAATATATATCGATAAAACATACATTTTCTCTGAGAGTATAAAATTTTGCATATATCTTGTGTTGCAGGCATAAAATTGCGTCCATAATATTTAGATTTCAGCATTAAATGACCCATATAGGTGTTGATATACCGCTAAACGCAATCAAGCAATAATCCAACCTAGTACAATACGGTTGACAGGTCCACTGTGGTGATGACACGTTGCTGGGTGGAAAGATTCCGAGAGTGAAGTTAACAGCCTCACCAGAGGTTTACCCGATGGTATCAACGGCATATATCCGCGATCAGGTTGTAAAGATGATGAGGATCTTAAATGTCAATGACCAAGGCGAGCCTTCAAGTTTGAGGACACCGACTGTCGTATGATCTGTAGAGGGATTTACTCCGCTGGTATTGAGACCTCTCCAGTTTTAAACGTGGACACATGGAAGAAACCGGTCAGATGCGCAGCGACCCTACGACCATAACCGTTCAGATGATTAGAGATGATGATGATTTTATATCAGTGAGGATTAAATGTTAGTGACCAAGGCGAGCCTTCAAGTCTGAAGTCACCGATTGTGGTTTCACCTGCCGTGCTGTGAGCTCCACCAGGTTTAGTTTCTAAGGACGTATTACGCAGAAATTACTATTTTTGTCGGTTTTCAACCCATATATAGGGAAGAAAATAAATAACCAGGTGCTCAGCTGAGTCACGGTACTACCATCAATGGATTAGTGATGATGACGATGATGATTTACAAAAAAAATCGCTTTTTAATTTTATTAATTTTAATGGTGTGTGTTTTTGAGAAAAATGTCAAAACTGATGCGTTTTTGGAAATATTCTAAAAAGAAAAATGTAAGCAAGCTCTTTATTGGCCACATAATCAAGATATCCTAGTCATATATTGAAAATCAATCGAAAAAAATTGGTTATGTTCCTCTTTTTGATGTGTGTCATCCACATTAGTTACGCAAAGGTAAACCTAATACGTAGAAACTTTTAAACAGTAAACAGTGGCGTCAAAAAGGTAGACAAAGGTCCGTTTTACACTACTAAAAAAGGTCCGCTTTACACTGGAGTCGAAAAAGTAGGCATCAATCGATTTTACCCTCGTGTCAAAAAGGTCCGGTTTACACAAGATTCGAAAATATAGGCATCAGTCCGTTTTACACTCGAGTCAAAAAGGTCCAGTTTTTACTAGAGTCGAAAATGTAGGCATCAGTTCCTTTTACCTTCGAGTAAAAAAAGTACGGTATAAACTCGAGTCGAAATTGTAGACATCAGTCGATTTTACCCACGTGTCAAAAAGGTCCGTTTTACACTAGAGTCGAAAAGGTAGACATCAATCCGTTTTACACCCGAGACAAAAAGGTCTGGTTTAAACTAGAGTCGAAAAGGTAGACATCAATCCGTTTTACACCCGAGACAAAAAGGTCTGGTTTACACTAGAGTCGAAAAGGTAGACATCAGACCGTTTTACACCCGAGTCAAAAAGTTCCGGTTTGAACTAGAGTCGAAAGGTAGACATCAGTCCGTTTTACTTTCGAGTTAAAAAAACAAACTCCGGTTTACACTAGAGTAGAGAATATAGACATCAGTCCGTTTTACACTAGATTAAAAAAGCTTCGATTTACAGCGGAATTAAAAAAGTAGACATCACCCCGTTTTATACTACGAAAAAAAACGTATGTCTTTTAAGAGAGTAAAAAAGGTCTATATCTGTCCCGTTTACTGCAGAAACAAAAAGTTAGATATTGGTGTGCTTTACGCTAAACTCAAAATGGTAGACATAGTTTCGGTTAATATTAGAGAAAATGTACAAACAATGTAGATATTGGACCATATTCAAAAACTAGAATGTGGCCATCTCTTCTACTCCAACAGCTTCATATCTCGCACCTCCCGTCTGTGGAATTCTCTACTTATTACTTGTTTCCCAGATTGCTCTAATCTCGAACTATTCAAATGTAATGTCAATCGACATCTCCAGATGCCCTGACCTATTCCCTATCCTTCTCTGCATCCTTTCCTCCATCACGCCTCTTTACTCTCGCTCCCACTCTGTAACCCCTTGCGTCCTAGCGGTTTCCCGCCTTGCTTGGGGTGAAACGCTTAAAAAAATGTAGGTACACCTTGGCCTGGTTTAAACTATTTTAAAAATGGCAGTTTAACAGCATATCTGTTTAACAACATATCAACTACTTATGGCTTATTTAAAGCCAAAATTTAATTTTCTGGGGAGCTTTGAAGTAAAAAACATTATGTTATTCTGCTTTCACAGTTGAATACATGGTAGATGATACTCTGATTTTGTACATATAGATGTTTGTGTGGATATAATTACTAGGAGCGGCGATGCGTGTTTTATGCTGTGGATTTGTTGAAGTTATATTTGGGATTTATAGTTTGATCCGCTTAAAAATTATAGGATATTATATGGATTAATATCATGAAAGAGCCCTTTCATGTTGGATATTTGGTAGAATTTTAATTGGACTTTGGTGAAGTCACTACAATTTGTTAGTATCTGTGTAGTGTTTGCAATTTTACTATAAATATCTATTGCTGTGGCTTTTATATTAAAATACACTGAGAATTTGTTTTTTGTTGGATCGGTCACTATTTGCCCATAGAAGAGACCCTAATATGTGCCACCACTCTGGGTCAGGGTGGACCTGGAAATAATAACAATTAAGAGATGGTTTCACGCTGCTAAAAACTTCAAATCTCCCGACTAGAGGTCTTGCTGCTGCATGTAGTTGAGCGTCATGCCCAGGACTAGAAGGATTGAAAGAGTGCCTTCTAATACAGTTTTTTTTTTTTGAAGCGGTCAACGATTGATTCGAACAAGTACTGCCCCCAAATAGATAAGTTCCCTGTAGCAACTATTGGAAAAATGTACGTATGACATCAGGATAAGGCTAATCTGACCGCATGTTGGTTTAATGTGTCCTGTTAGACAATTTTTTTATCTCCAGTATTTATCTTATATATATATATATATGCATTTCCGTCTTTTCGCAAGGATGTATTGCCCTACATCAAATTGAGTAATTTAGTATATGAATTTAATTGCCAGTGTGCTGCTGGTTATGTGGGGCGTACAACCTTGCATTTGGAAACTAGAATCAATCAGCACGTACCTTCCAAAATACGATTTGGTAAGATAGATAGAATATGCTATCTTCCCCCCATGAATATGGAATCGGCTATTGCTCAACATTTAGTTGAGAATATAGCTTGCGCCAAGTTGTTTAAAAAAAGAGTGGTTTAAAATTATTCATACAGCCGATTCCAACAATCATTTGAAGATTTTGGAATCGGTCTGCATAGGATTAAGGAAACCTTCTCTCTGCCGGCAGAAAGAATTTATAAAGTCTCTTAATCTGTTGGGGGATATTTTATTTTAACTGTCCTCGCTAATTTATTTACACGATCCCTTCCCTCGTTACAAGTATATATACTTGTTTGTTATTTTAGTGTGTTTCCCCCTCTTTTTGCTCTTCAATATCGTTATTATTCATTTAATTAATTAATCCAACGATTGTCTCCTGATGAGATGTTGGCTGAAAGGGCCCTAGAGACTTTTAAAATTAAAATCAATGCATTCCTTGTTTTTAAAACTATATATATATATATATATATGTGTGTGTGTGTACCCGATAGTTGGAATTTGGATAAGTTTGTTAATAGGTCTTTTCTGCCGATATTGGTCCAGTTGCTATTGTTAAAGACTTTACTGAGTTTGTTTTGCAAAACACGGACATTCTTATTATTATAGTTGATTGATATTTTTACTTCCTTCCGTTCGTGTTATTTTAGGTGACTTCCTGTCATATATATGCCTTAGGGTAAAGAATGGTTTCTTTTTCTTCTAATTCTTATATTGAATATACTAATATTACAGTTTTCCTATTGTCGTTTACGTTTATAAATATTGTCTTTTTCTACAGGTTAACTTCTGAGGAATTTTTTCCTATTTGTCGACATGGAAAACGAAAACATATACACAGATATAGGATACACATGCAACAGCTAACAGCCGCCTATTCAGATAAAAAAAAAGAAAAACTTTCTTAGAAATTGCGTTGATGAAAAACTTATTCCTCGATTCTCACCCAAGCTCGTCAAATTGTCGCACCATATTTTCTCTTTTTATCCCCATGAATTTTGGAAAAATTCAATACAGGAATTACAATAGAAAGAAGCCATTCTTTACCATAAGGCATATATATAACAGGAAGTTGTCTACAAAAACACGAACGGAAGGAAGTAAAAAGATCAATCAACTATAAGAAGAATTTCCGTGTTTTGCAAAACAAACTTATTAATATATTGAGTCAATAGCTTCATCTACCGCATCGAAAGTTGGCTCCCTCTGCTGCGACAGGAAATTTTTCTCGCCGGAGTCAATCCTTCAAATCTACAAATCAACCATTCACCCTTGCATGGAGTATTGCTGCCATATATGGCCTGGAGCCCCTTCTCTTTGTCTCAAGATCCTCGATAAAACCCGGAGACAGATATGCAATATAATTGTCCCTGATCTGGCATCTCGTCTGCAGCCGCTCTCTCATTGACGTACAGTTGACCCCTCTGTCTTTTTTATATATACATTCACTGTAACTGCTCCAATGAGCTGCTTTCACTGGTTCCCAGACTTCATGAATTTAAGCGTTCTACTAGGCTGGCATCTCGCTCACACCCTTTCACTGTCGAAACTGTTAATTGTAACCGTCTCTTCTACTCCAATAGCTTCATGTCTCTCACTTCTCACCTGTGGAACTTCCTCGCCATTTCTTGTTTCCCTGATAGCTATAATCTCCAACTATTCAAATGTAATGTCAATCGACGTTTCCAGATGCCTTAATCTATCCCCTAAACTTCACTTCATCCTTTCCTCTATCACTCTTCTTTGCCCTCGCTCCAACTCTGTTTAACCCCTTGCGTGCTTGTGGCTTCCCGACTTGCTTGGGGTTTAATTTGCTTAAAAATATCGGAAGAAAGGACCTAATAACAAAAATATCTATATGTCTACCATTCTTCCATGCTTAGAATATTACTGCCACATATGGTTCGGTGGCAGTGCTATTTATCTTGAGCTCTTTGATAAAATCCAAAGAAGAATTAGCAATAATATTGGCCCTAATCTGGCATCTCAGCTTCAGTCACTTTCTCACCGCTGAAAGGTTGCCTTTCATGTGTCTTTTCTATAAACACTTTCATGATAATTGTTCGGATGAACTCTACGCTATGGTACATAGACTTTTTGAAGTTTAGCGCAGTACTCGACTGGCATCTAGATCCCATCAGTCTAGAGTTGAGCTGGCTAGATGTAACGCTAAGTTCTATGCTAACAGTTTCTTTTCTCGCACTTCTCCCTTGTGGAACTTCCTTCCTGCTCTATGCTTTGCAGCCAACCTTAATCTGCAAACATTTAAATGCAATGTCAATCGCCATCTACTATCCCAGTAACCCCTTGCTTATGGAGCTCCCTTCCGGCTCCATGCTTTCCAGTCAATTTTAATCTTTAAATATTTAAATGCAATATCAATCGCTATCTACTGTTCTCCTGATTACACATTTCTCTTCCCGCTCATTATTAATGTTTCTCTCCTTAATTCTTCCACACCCAGTAACCATTTGTGTCTTAGTGGCTTTACTACCTTACTTATAGAACTCCCTTTCGGCTCCATGTATTCCATTCAACTTTAATCTTCAAATATTCAAATGCAATGTCAATCATAATCTACTGTCCTCCTGATTACTCTTTTCTTTTCCTACTTATTATTAATGTTTCTGTTCCTAATTCTTCCACACCCAGTAACCCTCTTGTGTCTTAGTGGCTTTACTGCCTTGCTAGAGTTTAAATTAATTAATTGAAAAAAAAATTGGTGAATTTTTAAGATGAACTTATTGCAAATAAAATCAATTGCCTACCATATAAACAAGATATTTCATATTTGGATTACCTTATATTCAGGTTTTTCAAGAACTTTCTTTTGTTTTTTTTTTTTTTTTTGTAAATTTCTTGCAAGACTGCAAAGGGCACATAAACAGGGTTTATTAGATGGGCTTATCATGGCTCTCCACGTCTTCCTCTATTTTGTAGTTTTTAGCAATGTTTGCCTTTATACTAAAAATCTTCCCTTTTTGCCAATATTTTACCCAAGCTCGTTAGATAGTTTGATTATGGCTCTCCACTACTTCCTATTATTTGAGGCAATCTTTGTCTTTTTATTATCCTTTTTTATTCCCTGTTCTGCCATCCAGTGGACAAACTTTTAGGTAAATTGATCATGGCTCTAATTCTTTCCTATCCTTTGGAGCTCTTAGCAATCTGTTTTTGACTATTCCTCCAATTTCCTGTTTTGCCATGCATTTACATAAGGTCTTTAGGTAAGTTGATCATAGCTCTCCACTACATCCTACCCTTTATAACGCTTAGCAATCTTTGTCTTTTTACTATTCTACCTATTGTCTGTTTTGCCATCCATTTACAACAGTTCGTTACGTAGGTTGATCATGGCTCTCCACTACTTCCTAAGCATTCGAGCTCTTAGCTATATTTGTTCACTTCCCTGTTTTGCCAACCTTTACAGTATCTCGTTAGGTAGGTTGATTATGACTCTCCTTATAATTTCAAGCTATTGTGTCTTTTTACTATCCTTCCAATTCCATGTTCTACCATTCATTATTAGTCATGATCTGGCATCTCGGCTTCAGTCCCTTCCCCACTTTATAAACAAGTTTCACTTTTATCTTTTCTATTTTTACTATCATGGCAATTCTTCTGATGAGAATTTCCTAAATGGTATATGTAGAATGCCAGGAATTGAAGCGAAGTATTTGATTGAAAATTAGGTTTCACTATTTTTACAGTTGAATTGGGTTAGTTCATTGCGAAAAAAAAAATGTTAAAATTTCCTCTGACAGGTATTTTTACTGCAGCGATTTTTTTAAATATAATTTATGAATGCAAATAAAAAGTGTATTTATTTAACAATATTACACCATGCTTAAATTGTTTTAACAATGCCATCGAAAGAAAGAAATGTTTCAGTGAACGATTGTTAAGAAGTGAGCGTTAAACGCACTGCTAGCATTACACGCTTTTTGGTGCGTAAATTATGAATGAAACACGCAAATTTCTCCTTAATTTCGGAATATAAATTTTGGAAAATCTGTTGAAAATTATTTTAAATTCAATATGAGTCATTCTATTTTCTATCCAATCACCCAATAGAAAGACTGCTAGAAAAAAAAAAAACTTGATCTTTTTTATTTATAGTGAAATTTATTTTGTAAAATGTAGATAAATGAAATGTTCGAAACATTTTAAATTTTGCGTAATAAGATAATAAATTTTTGGGTCCAATTCAAGTATAACGGGGAATTTTACCAAATTCTGAAATATTGTTTATTAACATCAATAAAATAAATCATACTTAGTTTGTGTGGTTGTGTGTATGTGTGTGTGTGTGTGTATTCTGTACGTTTATATATTGGATCAGATTTCCTACATTTTTCAACCGATTTCACAACAAAACTTCACAGGATTACGTAAAAAATTACCTTGCGGTGGTTCTGACTTTATAAAAAAATTGGAAAAAACACAATTGTTTTTGCACGAAATCAATTTGAAAACACGATTAAAGGTATCGCGAGAATGAAAGGGGACAACTCATATCGAGTTATACTTATTATAAAAACCCAGGTTGTTTTTTTGTGTGTGTGTGTGTTCATTTATATATGGGATTGTATTTCCTACATTTTTCAACCGATTTCAACGAATCTTCACTTTTTTTTTTTTGGCAAAGTGTTTCTTATTCTAAACACTTTTTTTTTCTTTATTTTTACATTCAGAATGCTTTAAAAATTCCATTTACAAGACAATTGTTTATAATAAAATTCTATATAATATATACTATATAACGATTGAAAACAATAATTTTTTGTTTGAGTTTGGGTTTGACCAATTCGTAAAAATAAAAAAAAAAAAAATAATTAAGACATAAACGTGTCCGTCAACCTTAAACAATAATCTTTGTCATTTTTATTTTTCAGTCTTTATGATGGTCGATGCTTGATCTATCTCTCACTGTTACATCCCCGGGCAAAATGGGCTCTACTATATATAATAAATAAATATATATATATATATACTAAAACTCTAATCTTGTATGTGTGTATGTATGTTCCCGAGATACAGTTTAAATGATACCAACCAATTTAAGAACAAATTGTATCGTGAACCCTGCCGAATTTCAATAAAATTGGACATGGAGTTCTTGGGCTAAGTCATCGTGACGGAGGGTTTAAGTGTGCCGGCGTGGTTCAAATTGTTGATCATGCTAGATAATATGCTCTCTTCCAGAAATTGTAACTAAGTTCTGCTCAGAATAGTTGCAATATAAACCACAGGTTGGCTCTGTGGGTGTTGAGCAAACGCAAATGTGCCTGAGCGAGAGTCTGCAATAGGGATTGGCTAGCTGATAGTATAATGTACCCTCGAATACAACAAAAAAGCTATTATACTAAGAATGTGCTATTTTGTTGCAACGAATAGTATAATATGTTTGAGTCAGGAATCGTGGCTAACTAGGTTTAAGATAAGACAGATTGAATACCAGCCATTCACTATCCACGCTTTTGACCTTGTGCCATACTTTTGTCTTATTCAAATAAATATTGTTTTCCTCTATCCTGCGTAAGCCATACGAATTTAAACTCAGTACTAAATTGGTGGCATTGTCCCATCATTTTTCAGGTGAATTGGGATAAGTAACCGTAAGTTCTATGCTAACAGTTTCCTCTAGCGCACTTCTTGCTTGAAGAAATCTCTCCCGGATTCTCGCTTCCCAGACAAATTTCATCTTCAAAAATTTAGATCCAATAAGAATTGTTATCTTCTTAAATCCTGTTCTTTTATGGTCCACACTCTTTAATAAAGTATTCATTTTTTTCGTATTCTCTCATACTTTGCGTCTAAGTGGCTTTATTGCCTTGCTTGGGTAAAATGATTAAAAAAATATGTTGTTCAACGATGTAAATAGTATAAATAAAAATATAACACATCTCAGATATATATATATATATATATATATTCAGTTGTATGGACATCAGTCCAACTGAATATGTTAATCTATCTCTGACATTGAGCGCTTTACAATAAATACCATACATATAAAATATTATAGAAATTATATATATATATATATATATATATAACATAATCTTTGCTCAGATCGCGTAGGTGAAACTCCATAAAGGTTTGCCTGGCTCTGTAGGTTCATAGTTAGATTTGCTCTACTTAGTCCATATAGCACTTTTTCAAATTATTTTTATTTTACTCGTGTCGGAGTTTTTTTTTACTTTGGACTCTGAACTTGAATTCTAGTCGATTGTTTTTTCCTGAATTACATGTTCTTAGTTCTTATTTTTTTATTCCTTATTTTTTCTTTTTATTGGTTTGTTCATTTAAAAAGGAAAACACCTAAGGTTTTTATATATTTGAAATAATTATTCATATTTATAAAGAATATATATATTTATATATATATATATATTTATATATATATATATATATATATATATATATATATATATATATATATATATATATTATATGATTGAATGAACAAAATGTGAAAAAAAATCCGAAGTTAAGCAACGTCGAGCCTGGACACTACCTAAATGGGTGACCACTTATGAATACCAGGTACTGTAAGCTTGAATGTGAGGGTGGACTAATAGATATTACCTCGGAATTGTTAATCGGACAGCCAAGTTCATATTCCAGTTGAGTTCTTACAAGCAAATACTGTTGTGAAATATATATATAAAACAGGTCCTAAAGAGCTAGGAACCACCTACTTAAGTTTCACCTGAATGGACCCTCAGTGTAATCTGGCTCTACCGTGGTGATCCGATCAATGTATGTAAAACCTACAGTGGCGGGTTCTATATATATATATATATTTGTATATTTACATACATATATATATGAAAATTATCATCCACAGACAGACTGTTTCGCCGCATCACATCTCATCAGTGTGGTTAGACGCCCGGTTGCCTCTAACTAGGATCGAAACCCGACTGAATTGGCATCAGTCAGGGGATTCTACCCCCAAGCCATTGGCGCAAGGAAGGAATGAAGGTGAATTTAAGCGTATTTATTTTTAGATAAACACACAGTGACTGAGAGATCTCGATTCGATTTACAGAGGAGTCTTGCATTATTAGCCGTAATAGTGACTGTTTACAAACCCACACTTCCTCCCCAGAGAGCTCAACAGAAATAATTTTTTCAGGAGCATATATATTGGCATTCACAGACAGATTGTTTCGCTGGATCACAGCTCATCAAATTGTGGAACGTCTGGTTTGCCTCTAGACAGGATCAAAAACACAATGTAAACACACACACAACAAACAACAACACACACACACAATATATATATATGATATTTGGGAAAGCATACAAAACGACAATTATTTACAAGAAGGTCTCGTTGGTCTGACAATCTTCACGTAATTTTAGAAACGTAGATAATTCAAATGTCCGTGTTGACGATTGAGGAAGATTCTTGTATGCTTAAGTGGGCATCGAATGGTAATATGTATTTTCAATTTTGTATGTGTGTCTGTTTTCACCAGTGTGCCGTCAACCCGCGCATCGGAGTGTCACGATGTTCGAATTAATGGCTGATCTCTTTAAGAATGAATTCTTTGTATTAGACAAATATAAGTTAGATTCTTTAAGAATGGATTCAAAGAAAGATGGTCATGTCGCTTCCGCCCCAAAGGTGACGTTTTCTTAGTTATAATAATGTTATTATTAAGTTTCCTATTCTTAAAGATTTATTTTAATTTTTTAATTATTGTGGCATTCAGAAATTTTTGGTCAAACGGAAAATAAAAAAATATTTTTATATGTCAAATTACATGCCTGTTGGCAAACTTTAATCTCTTCTTCTTATTTTCAAATGGACAGTGTCGTTCCGGATAAAGAATTATGGAAATGTGTTTGTTCCAAAACAATCTCCTCTTTAACATCTTCAAAACGAGAAGATGGCAGCCGCGTCCTAATGGAAGCGTGGTTTCGATAGGGCTACCTTTATGCAAGATAATGCCCCATGTCACAAGGCAAAGGTGGTAATGAGTTACCTTAGCGAGTAAGATTTGCAAATTATGGATTGGCCACCGCAAAGTCCTGATTTAAATCCAATAGAAAATATTTGGAAGACCTTAGAAGTGAAAGTTATGGAAAGAAATCCCACTAACACGGAGGATTTTGGGTGAAGCTTCAAGAAGAATGGTCTAAAATTAGTATCGAGGATTGTCAAGAACTGATTCGTTCTTGTAGTCGAAGATGCAACGTTGTCATTGAGTAAGGGCTCATTTACTAAATATTGATTCAAACATGTATTTTAATTTTTTTTGCCGTTTACATTGTTTTTCTCAATTTTGTCCCTTACTTTTGGACGTTCCAAATTTGAAAATAAATAAATAATTGTTATAATTCTTTTTCTATCCTTTGCAAATGATTCAAATTTTAGTATGTTATTATGGATGATAACGACTACCAGTTGTCAAAATTTCAGCTTTTCACAGTTGTTATTTCTAACAAATATTAGGTTTTAAAATTTTGTCCCTTAGTTTTGGACGCTACTGTATATATATATATATATATATATATATATATATATATATATATATATATATATATATAATAAATAAGAGGAAGAACAAAAATAAATAAGAAAAATATCTGATGATAGGTTATCTTAGTCGGACGAGAAATATATATACTTTGAAATTACAGACTGAATCTACGAACAGTCAAGGATTTTCAGACCTTCCAAAGGTTACACAAAAATATTATACTTTTGGGGACTTTTTATAAAAAATATAATTTTGGTCGTAAATGTGAGGATAATGCACGGATATCTGTATATTAAGTATTTATAAATTGTACACTGTTCAATTAATAACGTTATCAACGAACTGGTTTTAAATTACAAAAGTATACTTGGATAAAACGAAAATTACTTACAATATAATGCATATTACTTATAATACATTCTTTCTTGCCGTGCTAACTTGGTCAAGTTGATGTGTACTGATATTGTTATCAAAGAGGCTGTATATACACTGGTGAAAATAAGTTTATGACTGATGGTTAAGGTTTTATTCATTTCAGAAAATGTTTCTAATAAAACAATATAAACTTTATAGGGAATTGATTTCTCTTTCAAATGATGTAAAGATTTTATATTTTTCTACATTTACATTATTCGGCGCTTCAGTATCTGTCGATATTTCTGAGATGAGGTATTATGTACACTATTTACATTATTCGGACTATTGTCCTCATCTTTGTCGCCATATTTATTACAACGTTTCGGCCCTTCAATTATCTGTCTATATTTCTGAGATGAATATTATGTACACTATTTACATTATTCGGACAATTGTCCTCATCTTTGTCGCCATATTTATTACAACGTTTCGGCCCTTCAGTATCTGTCTATATTTCTGAGATGAGGTATTATGTACACTATTTACATTATTCGGACTATTATCCACATCTTTGTCGCCATATTTATTACAACGTTTCGGCCCTTCAGTATCTGTCTATATTTCTGAGATGAGGTATTATGTACACTATTTACATTATTCGGACTATTATCCACATCTTTGTTGCCATATTTATTACAACGTTTCGGCCCTTCAGTATCTGTCTATATTTCTGAGATGAGGTATTATGTACACTATTTACATTATTCGGACTATTGTCCTCATCTTTGTCGCCATATTTATTACAACGTTTCGGCATTTCAGTAACTGTCTATATTTCTGAGATGAGGTATTATGTACACTATTTATATTATTCGGACTATTATCCTCATCTTTGTTGCCATATTTTATTTTCAACGTTTCGGCCTTTCAGTATCTGTCTATATTTTTGAGATGAGGTATTATGTTTACTATTTACATTATTCGGACTATGTGTCCTCATCTTTGTCGCCATATTTATTACAACGTTTCGGCCTTTTCAGTATCTGTCTATATTTCTGAGATGAGGTATTTTTACATATTTACATTATTCGGACAATTGTCCTCATCTTTGTCGCCATATTTATTACAACGTTTGGGCCTTTTCAGTATCTGTCTATATTTCTGAGATGAGGTATTATATCACATTATTTACATTATTCGGACTTTATTGTTTTCATCTTTGTCGCCATATTTATTACAACGTTTCGGCCCTAAAGTATCTGTCTATATTTCTGAGATGAGGTATTTGTACACTATTTACATTATTCGGACATATTGTCCTCATCTTTGTCGCCATATTTATTAACGTTTCGGCATTTCAGTAACTGTCTATATTTCTGAGATGAGGTATTATGTACACTATTTATATTATTCGGACAATTGTCCTCATCTTTGTCGCCATATTTATTGCAACGTTTCGGCCTTTCAGTATCTGTCTATATTTCTGAGATGAGGTATTATGTACACTATTTACATTATTCGGACTATTGTCCTCATCTTTGTCTGTTTATTTATTACAACGTTTCGGCCTTTTCAGTATTGTCTATATTTCTGAGATGAGGTATTATGTACACTATTTACATTATTCGGACAATTGTCCTCATCTTTGTCGCCATATTTATTACAACGTTTAAAAATTTCAGTATCTGTCTATATTTCTGAGATGAGGTATTATGTACAATATTTACATTATTCGGACAAAAATCCTCATCTTTGTCGCCATATTTATTACAACGTTTCGGCCTTTCAGTATCTGTCTATATTTCTGAGATGAGGTATTATGTACACTATTTACATTATTCGGACTATTGTCCTCATCTTTGTCGCCATATTTATTACAACGTTTCGGCCCTTTCAGTATCTGTCTATATTTCTGAGATGAGGTATTATTTACACTATTTACATTATTCGGACTATTGTCCTCATCTTTGTCGCCATATTTATTACAACGTTTCGGCCTTTTCAGTATCTGTCTATATTTCTGAGATGAGGTATTATGTACATTATTTATATTATTCGGACAATTGTCCTCATCTTTGTCGCCATATTTATTACAACGTTTCGGCCTTTCAGTATCTGTCTATATTTCTGAGATGAGGTATTATGTACATTATTTACATTATTCGGACTATTGTCCTCATCTTTGTCGCCATATTTATTACAACGTTTCGGCCTTTCAGTATCTGTCTATATTTCTGAGATGAGGTATTATGTACACTATTTACATTATTCGGACTATTGTCCTCATATTTGTCGCCATATTTATTACAGCGTTTCGGCCTATCAATATCTGTCTATATTTCTGAGATGAGGTATTATGTACACTATTTACATTATTCGGACTATTGTTCTCATCTTTGTCGCTATATTTATTACAATTTTCGGCCGTTCAGTATCTGTCTATATTTCTGAGATGAGGTATTATGTACACTATTTACATTATTCGGACTATTGTCCTCATCTTTGTCGCCATATTTATTACAACGTTTTTCAGCCCTTCAGTATCTGTCTATATTTTTGAGATGAGGTATTATGTACATTATTTACATTATTCGGATTATTGTCCTCATCTTTCCACATCCAAGTTGCTATAAAGGAAAAAGAGAGATTGTGCAACCCATTAAAAATTATTTTTTTCGTTTCGCCCTTATTATTTATTGTCTATATTTCTGAGATGAGGTATTGTGAACATTATTTCTCCATTCTTTGGGACTATTGTTTAAAAAACATCTTTGGGCCATATTGGATCGAACCAACGTTTATCCACTTTTCAATATCTGTCTATATTTGAAGAAGACTTTAATGCAGGATACAAAAATTTACATTCTTCGGACTATTGTAAATCTTTGTCGCCATATTTAAAATAAGTTTAATACCTTCAGTATCTTCTTATTTATAGATGAAAAATTATTACATTATGAATATTATTCGGACTAATTGGTGATATTTACTTTCGCATATTTTTTTAGCCACATCCATTTTCATCGTCTTCAAAAACTATAAAGGAAAAAGTTATTGCAAAAATAATAAAAAAAAAGAAAAATTAAAATAATATATTTATTAATATTTAGTACCGTAACATTTATTATTAATTACAACTTCTTTCATTATCTGCAAAAATATTTTTGATTTTGATAAAAAAAAACTTTTGGAATGAGTTGCCATATTTATTTCTAATATAATCGTATAATTGATCTAAATTTTTCGCTTAATAAAATAAAAACAAAACAAAAATATATTGATTTTAAGATTGGCGGACTTAATTATTTATAAATTTAGATATATATTTTTTTAGACTAAGTTGAAATTGAAAATTTTAATTTTCAGAAATTTTATTTTGTCAAATTGTTTTTTATTAAAAATTGTTTTTCAATATTTAAAATATATTTGATATATATATATATATATATATATATACAAAGAAATTGTAATTAGAACGAAAATAACATATAATTCTAACATTTTGTCATTAATTCAAATTTTATAAATGATTAATTTGGGAATTGTTTACAGAATGTCTTTATTTCTAAGATGGATTTTGAATTTCTTTTACCTTTAATCAATGAATTTCATAAGATTTACTTTTTGAAATATTTTCACGAAAAAAATCCGTAAGTTCTATCTAAATTGATATATCTAATAAAATTTCAATCTGTGAAATTTAGATTTTTTTTTTTTTCCTTAATTTTTCTAGAAGATCAACGATTTTCGTCAAATCTGTTTCTTTAAAAGGGTTCTTTTTATTCCTTTTCTGTTTTCAAAATCTTTAATGATTCTCTTTTGAATAACCCTAAATAAAATTAGACCTGTTATTTATTCAGAGATCTGCCATTTTCTTATCCTTTCTTAACATTTTTCTAATTGGCTCCTTGGAAACCTATTTCTTTTTTGATTTGAATCTTTTTTTACTAAAGTAGCTTGAAATCCATCTTCTGTCTTTGACTTTCTAAAATTTCCTTTTCACATAAAATTTTCAAAAACAGCTTTTAAATGACATTATCGCCATCTTCATTTTTTTTACCTTTTTTTATTGTCCTTTTTTTAAATTTATTCTTTCTGAGAAAATTTTATTTTCTGTCTTTAAACCTTTATATTTTTCCCTTTCTCCATCACTATCTTCTTCTAATTCTTTTTTCCCAGATAAAAAATTTTTTTCTTAGTGGCTTTTATCTCCCATCTTCAGTCTTCAATGAAAACTGGTTTTCCTGAAACCTGTTCTTTTTTTATTGTCCTTTCTCCAAACTAAAGTCTTTCTTGAAATGGTTTATTTCCTTTTCCAGTAACCTTTCTTCTGTCTTCCTGGTGGCACAAGATATTTCATCTCTTAAATGAAAAACCTTTTATTTTTGATCATTTTAATCTTTCTCCTCTCAAGAAAGTTCTGATTAAGATAAACCTTGCATTATCCCAGAAAAAAAAAAATTTCCATTTAAAATCTTTTTCTTTCTCCCAGGAACAGTTGACGTCTTAAGTTATCGCCAATTCTGTCTTTAGAAACCTCCTTTATCCTCACATAATGTCTTCACATTCTAAAAACTCCCCAGTAACCCTTCCGTCTTAGTGGCATTATCACCATCTTCTGTTGGTTAAAATTACTCCCTTCTTCTTCTCATTTTTTTTGGAATTGTAGTTTTATTCCTCTTAATTCCAAAACAGTATTGTTTTTCATTAAAAACAAAATGGGACAAGAAATAAAAATCAAAGGTCTTAGTTACAGGAAAATTCTTCTTTTTTCTGAAACCTTTTTTTTATTTTCCTTTCTCAGATAAAGTCTTCTCAAAAAATTCTTTTTAACCCCACCAAATTAAAATAATTTCCGTCAAATTTGCTAAAATCATTATCTTTCCATTTCTGTTTTTTCTGACATTATATCTTCTTTTTATTATTCTTTTTTGTCATCACTAAAGGAGTCTTCTCATTCTCTTTTACCAGGAACCCCTTCCGTCTTAATGGCATTTCGCCAAAATTTTCTTTCTCCTGAATTTTTTTCTTTTAAAAGTTTTCAATTCAGTAACCTAAACTTAATTTTCATCTTCTGTCAACAAAACTCCCAGGGGTCTTTTCTCCTTAAATCAAATTTATCGCCATCTTCTCCAGTTCCTGAAACCTGTTGGAAATTATTGTCCTTTCTAAATGGTCTTCTCATTTCTTTCTGAATTCATACAAGAAACCTATTCTTTCATTTCCCCATTGTGTGTCTTATTCCAAAAGAATTATAATTTTCTTATGACTATCTTCTTTCTTTTTCCTAAAGCTTTTATCATCATTTTCGGTTAAATCACAATCTGTCTGAGACCCATTCTTTCATTTTGTTTATTTCTTTTTAAGAATTTTTCAAATTGGCATTATCGCCATCTTCTGTCTTTCTGAAACCTGTTCTTTTATTGTCCTTTTCTCCTCATCAAAGTCTTCTTATTTCAAAATCTTTTCTTAGTGGCAATCATTTAACTGAAACCCTGTCTTAATTGGCATTTTTCGCCATCTTCTGTCTTTCCTGTAACCCCTTGAGTCTTTCATTTTATTTTGTCACTTTCTTTTTCACTAAAGTCTTTCATTTCTTTATTCCCAGTAACCCCTTTCTTATCTTCCTCACCATATTCGGCATTATCGCCATCCTTTCTGTCTTCATTGAAATAGTAACTTTTTTTATTCTTCCTTTAAAAACAAAAGTCTTCTAAAAAATTTTCTTTTCCCAGTAACCCCTTGCGTCTTAGTGGCATTATCGCCATCTTCTGTCTTCCTGAAACCTTTTTTTTTTATTCTCCTTTCTCTTCAAACTTTAAAGTCTTCATTTTCTCTTTTTTTCCCCAGTAACCCCTTTCGTGGAGTTCCCCTTAAATTAGGGCATAAGCATCTATTGTCTTTAAAACCTTTTCTTTTATTTCCTTTCTCCTCACTAAAAGTCTTCTCATTCTTTTAATCCCAGTAACCCCTTCCGTCTTAGTGGCATTATCGCCATCTTCTGTCTTTAAAAACCTTTTCTTTTATTGTCCTTTCTCCTCACTAAAGTCTTCTCATTCTCTTTTCAATCCCAGTAACCCCTTGAGTCTTAGTGGCATTATTACCATCTTCTGTCTTCCTGAAACCTATTCTTTTATTGTCCTTTCTCCTCACTAAAGTCTTCTCATTCTCTTTCAATCCCAGTAACCCCCTTCCGTCTTAGTGGCATTATCACCATCTTCTGTCTTCCTGAAACCTGTTCTTTTATTGTCCTTTCTCCTCACTAAAGTCTTTTTTCATTTCTTTAATCCCAGTTTTTTCCGTCTTAGTGGCATTATCGCCATCTTCTGTCTTCCTGAAACCTGTTCTTTTTATTCCTTTTCTGGAATTGAAACTAAAGTCTTCTCATTTTCATTTCAATCCCAGTAACCCCTTCCGTCTTAGTGGCATTATCGCCATCTTCTGTCTTCCTTGAAACCTGTTCTTTTATTGTCCTTTCTCCTCACTAAAGTCTTCTCATTTTTTTCAATCATTAGTAACTCCCTTCCGTCTTAGTGGCATTATCGCCATCTTCTGTCTTCTTTAAAATTCTGATTCTTTTTATTGTCCTTTCTCCTCACTAAAGTCTTCTCTTTTTTCTTTCATCTTCACCCAGTAACCCCGACGTCTTAGTGGCATTATCGCCATCTTCTGTCTTCCTGAAACCTGTTCTTTTATTGTCCTTTCTCCTCACTAAAGTCTTCTCATTTTCTTTTCAATCCCAGTAACCCCTTCCGTCTTAGTGGCATTATCGCCATCTTCTGTCTTCCTGAAACCTGTTCTTTTATTGTCCTTTCTCCTCACTAAAGTCTTCTCATTTTCTTTCAATCCCAGTAACCCCTTGAGTCTTAGTGGCATTATCGCCATCTTCTGTCTTCCTGAAACCTGTTCTTTTATTGTCCTTTCTCCTCACTAAAGTCTTCTCATTTTCTTTCACTCCCAGTAACCCCTTGCGTCTTAATGGCATTATCGCCATCTTCTGTCTTTCCGAAACCTGATCTTAAATTTTCTTTTATCTTTTATCCTCACTAAAATCTTCTCATTTTCATTCAATCCCAGTAACCCTTGCGTCTTAGTGGCATTATCGCCATCTTCTGTCTTCCTTGAAACCTGTTCTTTTATTGTCCTTTTCTCCTCACTAAAGTCTTCTCATTTTCTTTCAATCCCAGTAACCCCTTCCGTCTTAGTGGCATTATCGCCATCTTCTGTCTTCCTGAAACCTGTTCTTTTATTGTCCTTTCTCCTCACTAAATTCTTCTCATTCTCTTTCACTGCCAGTAACCCCTTGCGTCTTAGTGGCATTATCGCCATCTTCTGTCTTCCTGAAACCTGTTCTTTTATTGTCCTTTCTCCTCGCTAAAGTCTTCTCATTCTCTTTCAATCCCAGTAACTCCTTGCGTCTTAGTGGCATTATCGCCATCTTCTGTCTTCCTGAAACCTGTTCTTTTATTGTCCTTTCTCCTCGCTAAAGTCTTCTCATTCTCTTTCAATCCCAGTAACCCCTTGCGTCTTAGTGGCATTATCGCCATCTTCTGTCTTCCTGAAACCTGTTCTTTTATTGTCCTTTCTCCTCACTAAAGTCTTCTCATTTTCTTTCACTCCCAGTAACCCCTTGCGTCTTAGTGGCATTATCGCCATCTTCTGTCTTCCTGAAACCTGTTCTTTTATTGTCCTTTCTCCTCACTAAAGTCTTCTCATTTTCTTTCACTCCCAGTAACCCCTTCCGTCTTAGTGGCATTATCGCCATCTTCTGTCTTCCTGAAACCTGTTCTTTTATTGTCCTTTCTCCTCACTAAAGTCTTCTCATTCTCTTTCACTCCCAGTAACCCCTTGCGTCTTAGTGGCATTATCGCCATCTTCTGTCTTCCTGAAACCTGTTCTTTTATTGTCCTTTCTCCTCACTAAAGTCTTCTCATTTTCTTTTCACTCCCAGTAACCCCTTCCGTCTTAGTGGCATTATCGCCATCTTCTGTCTTCCTGAAACCTGTTCTTTTATTGTCCTTTCTCCTCACTAAAGTCTTCTCATTTTCTTTCACTCCCAGTAACCCCTTGCGTCTTAGTGGCATTATCGCCATCTTCTGTCTTCCTGAAACCTGTTCTTTTATTGTCCTTTCTCTCCTCACTAAAATCTTCTCATTCTCTTTTCACTTCCCAGTAACCCCTTGCGTCTTAGTGGCATTATCGCCATCTTCTGTCTTCCTGAAACCTGTTCTTTTATTGTCCTTTCTCCTCACTAAAGTCTTCTCATTCTCTTTCACTCCCAGTAACCCCTTGCGTCTTAGTGGCATTATCGCCATCTTCTGTCTTCCTTGAAACCTGTTCTTTTATTTTCCTTTTTCTCATTCTAATTTCAATAAAGTCTTCTCATTATTTTTCATTCTTTAGTAACCCCTTATGCGTCTTAGTGGCATTATCGCCATCTTCTGTCTTTCCTGAAACCTATTCTTTTATTGTATTTTTCTCTCACTAAAGTCTTCTCATTCTTTTTTGCGTCCCAGTAAACCCCTTGCGTCTTAGTGGCATTATCTCATCCATCTTCTGTAACCCCTTCCATGGAAACCATTATTCTTTTATTGTCCTTTCTCCTCACTAATTTCTTCTCATTTTCTTTCTTCCCAGTAACCCCTTTCCGTCTTAGTACAACAAATCACCATCTTCTGTCTTCCTGGAAACCTATTCTTTTATTGTCCTTTCTCCTCACTGAAAGTCTTAGAAAATTATTTTTTTAAACTATTTTTTAAAATATTCGCGTCTTAGTTTTTAAAATCGCCAACGTGTCCATTCCTGAAACCTATTCTTTTATTGTTCAACAATTTCTTTTTTTCTAAAGTCTAATTTCATTTATTTTTCATCTCCCAGTAACCATTTCCGTCTTAGTGGCATTATCGCCATCTTCTGCATCTTCCCGGAAACCTGTTCTTTTATTTCCTTTGAAACCTTTGAACTAAAATCTTATCATTTTCATTTCAATCCCAGTAACCCCTTAGTCTTAGTGGCATTATCACCATCTTCTGTCTTCCTGGAAACCTATTCTTTTATTGTCCTTTTCTCCCTACTAAAATCTTCTCATTTTCTTTCACTCCTAGTAACCCCTTCCGTCTTAGTGGCATAATTATCACATCTTCTGTCTTCTTGAAACCTATTCTTTTATTGTCCTTTCTCCTCGTCTAAAGTCTTCAATTCAAATAAAACCTATTCAGTTAACCCCTTCCGTAAGTAGGCATTAAACCATCTTCTCTTCTTCCTTGGATCTTCCTATTCTTTTTTATTGGGAAGATTGTTTTTTAATGTCTTCTCATTCTCTTTTTCTCCCAGTAACCCCTTTTCTTAGTGGCATTAAAAACCATCTTCTGAAATGAAACCTATTCTTTTATTTTCCTTTCAAAAAAAAAAAAAGTCTTCTCATTCTCTTTCACTCCCAGTAAAATTTTCCGTCTCTGTAATGGAAAACATTATCATGTCCTTTCTTCTGTTTTTCCTGAAACCTATTCTGTTTTATTGTCGTCTAATATACATCCTAATGGACATTTTTTATTGTTTCTTCTCATTTCTTAAAAAAACTCCTTTTAACCCCTTCCGTTATAGTGGCATTAAAACCATCTTCTGTCTTCCTGAAACCTATTCTTTTATTGTCCTTTCTCCTTTTTAATGTCTTCTCATTCTCTTTCCTCCCAATAATTTTTCTTCCGTTAAAGTGGCATTATCGCCATCTCAAAATCTTCCTGAAAAGAAATTCTTTTATTTTCCTTCGAAACAATTTTCCTCTCTATTTCTTCTCATTTCTCATTTCACTCCCAGTAACCCCTTCCGTCTTTCTTTTTGTTTTATCACCATAATAATAAAAAAACCTATAAATTTTTATTGTCCTTTCTCCTCGCTAATGTCTTAATATTCTTTCCTCCTAGTAACCCCTTCCGTCTTAGCTAATATTATCAGCCATCTTCTGTCTTCCTGGAAACCTATTCTTTTATTTCCTTTCTCCTGTGGCTAAAATCTTTATTTTTTCTTTCCTTCTTAAAGTACTTTTCCCCTCAAAATAAACCATCTTAGTGGCATTATCAAAATCTTCTGTCTAGAAAACAAACCTATTTTTTTAAAAAATAATTTTCTGTCCCCTGATTAATTCTTTTATTGTCTTTTCATTTTCAAACATTAGTAACCCCTTGCGTCTTAGCAAATTATCACCATCTTCTGTCTTATTTTGAAACCTATTCTTTTATTGTCTAAAAAAAAAATTCTTCTCATTTTTTTTTTTTACCCATTAAAGTCCTTCCGTAATTAAAGCATAATTAAATCTTTTGAATTTTTTAAAATGCATTTTTTTTCAAAAATATTTTTTTCCTTTCTCCTCACTAAAGTCTTTTCATTCTCTTTTTCCCAATTTTAAGTTTTTTTGTTAAAGGGCTTTCCTGGAATCGCCATCTTTTGTCCTTTCTTCTTTAAAACCATCTTTTCATATCCTTCATTTCTATTATATTGGCTTTTCTAATTTTTCCTTTGAAACCTATTCTTTTTTTCCTTAGCTAAAAAATCTTCTCAAAGGCCAAAAATGTAAAAATCTTTTTCTTTATCGCCATCTTCTGTCTTCCTGGAAGAAGAATCAGTAAATTATATTCATCGAGTCCTGTTCTTTTATTGTCCTTTCTCCTCACTAAAGTCTTCTCATTTTCTTTCCTCCCAGTAAATTTCCGTCTTAGTGGCATTATCGCCATCTTCTGTCTTTCTTAAACCTTTTCTTTTATTTTGAATTTCTCCTTCAGCTAAATCTTTTTTATCATTCTTTTTCCCACTTAAAGTTTTTAAAATTTTTATAGTCTTCCGTCTTAGTGGCATTAACCATACCATGAACTGTCTTCCTGAAAAAAAATTCTTTTATTGTTTTAAATTATCCTTTATTTGCATTATAAAAGTCTTTTCTGGATAAATTCATTTTTTTCATCCCAGTAATTCCGTCTTAGTGGCATTATCACCATCTTCTGTCTTCCTGAAAAATTTTGAAATTCTTTTATTGTCCTTTTTAAATTTTAAATTCTTTAATTTTTTTCTTTTCACTGAATAACTGGTGTCTTAGTGGCATTAGAGCCATCTTCTGTCTTCCTGAAACCTATTCTTTTTATTGTCCTTTCTCCTCACTAAAAGTCTTCTCATTTTCTTTCACTCCCAGTAACCCCTTATTGTCTTAGTGGCATTATCTGTCTTCCATATTCTTTTATACATTTTTCTGTCAAAAACCAAGTTTTTTATTATCCTTTCTTCCTCACTAAAGTCTTCATCATTAAAAGCCCCAGTAACCCCTTGCGTCTTAGTGGCATTATCACCATCTTCTGTCTTCCTGGAAACCTATTCTTTTATTGTCCAGTTTTAATTCTTTCCTAAAAGTCTTCTCATTCTCTTTCCTCAAAAAATAGTAACCCCTTCCGTCTTAGTGGCATTATCGCCATCTTCCTGAAACCCTCTTCTTTCTTCCTAAAACCTTTAATTCTTTTATTGTCCTTTCTTCCTATAAAGTCTTCTTCATTCTTTTATCCCAGTAACCCCTTCCGTCTTAGTGGCATTATAACCATCTTCAAAAATTTGAAAACTTTTTATTCTTTTATTTCCTTTTCCCTAAAATAAGTGTCTTCTAAATTTTAATTTCACTCCTAGTAACCCCTTCCGTCTTAGTGGCATTATCACCATCTTCTGTCTTTAGAAACCTGTTTTTTTTATTGTCCTTCAAAGTTTCCTGAAATTTTTTTAATCTTCTTAAATTCTCTCACGTTTTCCCATTAGTTTTCCGTCTTAGTGGCACTATCACCATCTTCTGTCTTCCTGGAAACTTAGAATTTTTTATTTTCCTTTCTCCTCCTAATGGAAAAAAATTTCTTTGGAAGGTCCCAGAAAATCTTTTTTCTACAATCTTTTGGCATTATCTTTCCATCTTCTGTCTTCCTAAAACCTCTTTTCTTTTATTGTCCTTTCTCCTCACTTTTTTTAAAGTCTTCTCAAAGGTTTTGGACTCCCAGTAATTTGCGAAATTTAGTGGCATTAGTGGATTAAATCTTCTGTCTTCTAAAACCTGTTCTTTTATTGTAATTGATTTAATCAGGAAAGAAATTAAAAAATATTTTTCGAAAAAATTTTTAACCTTTGTCTTATAAATAAAATCTTGGGTTATAATTGAAAATTTAAAAAATTATACAATAATTTTAAATAAATTTCTTTCAACACAAGAAATGACTCTTGCGACTTAACAGACAAAAACCATCTTCATATTACATTATATATAAATATTATTTATATATATATATAAGAAGCATGGCCCGGCGTTGCCCGTGCTTGATTCAAAAATCGTACGACTCATACAGCAATCGCTATCACTTGATGAAAAAATTTTTTTGCCCTTTCCTTTTTTAAAGGAGTGCCCTTTGCCGTGCTGATGTTGCTAATGCCTTACTTCTTGCCTATCTCACACTGCGAATTTTTTCTAAGCTCTATACTAAAACATTAAATCTGTTACGAAAAAAGAACTAAACAAAATGAACACAAAACGATCAGCTTTAAAAAAAGGACTCGTAACTGGAAAACCGAATGAAAAAAGAATGTTAACAACAAATACTTTTTCACACTCCAACCCAGTTCTGCGGAATCAGAATCAACGTTGAGTTTAAACAAGCGAATGAGCCAATTGGAGTAAAGTGCCATGCAGATTTAAATTTTTTTCCCACTTGTGACGAATGCAGCTATCGATTTTTTTTGCTAGCATGCTAGTTAACATTCGTAAAAAAAAAAGTCAGCTGTTGGCTCTCACGCTGGCAAATAGAATCTTCCTGCCTATTCGTGGCAGCCAGCTATAAAATCTCTCACTCTGGCCAGTAAAAATGGCCGCAAACTACATGAAAACTGCCGTAGAAGGAAGAAAAATCGATTAAAGAAAAACTATCGAAAAAAACGTCGGTCTTGGCCTTGGGAAAGAAAGAAATTTGGAAATGTGCAAAAAAATTTTCTGAATTGCATTTCCATCCAAAATTGCGGCGTGATTACACACACACATCAAACAACAAAAAAAAAAACAGAGCCTAATTATTATCAAGAGAGAATAGTTCCCATAGAAAATAATATTTTATATCAATGATAATTTGAATATAAAAATTTTAATATAAAATTTGTTTTGACAGTTTTTTTATGAAAAAAAAAAATGGAAGAATTTTGAAGAAAACAAAAAAGAAGAAAAAAAGAAAAGTTCCAATCTAAATAAAATTTGAACGATGAAGAAAATAAAAGTCACAAATATGGATTTAAAATTCCCAGCATTAAAATATTTGCATATGTGCAGTCACATCCAAGATGATTAATTGGAACTCGATTAATTTTTAAATTTAACGAAACGTTTTAAGTGTAAAGTTTTTCTTCATTTGTCACACAAAAAAATATATATATAATATATATATATTTATTTTTATATAAAATATAATATATTTATATATATATTTTAAAAATAATAATATTCCTCTCTCAATTTTTAAATTTTCAATTTTTTATTTTAATTTAAATATATATATATATATATATATATATATATATATATATATTTTAAAGTTTCATTTGATATCTAAATTTAATTTTTTAAATTCTAATGCCTCAAACAAGGACAACCATTACATGTTTATATATATATGTATGTATTTTTAGAATTGTTTTGTCTATTTACACACCGTTCATTAAAAGCTAAACAATGTTTTTTATTTTTAAAATAGTAATGAAATCCTAAAGTATTTGCATTAAATATCAGATTTTTTGTGCTCTATAGCCTTGGTTTGCAGTCAGTCTAGGACAAGGAAAATTTTAATTCCAAAAATCATTAACAGGAAAACAATGGAAAATAGTTTTTCATGGATTTAAAACTGCAAAAAGATACAAAAAAAAAAAAAGCAATAGAGATTAATGATTTTTAAATCCTTAAGGGATATGGTAAAACAATTTTTCTTTTTTTTAGAAATATATAAACAAATTAAGGTTACAATAGGCAGTGTCGTTAGGTTGATGACTGAAAAAAAATGTTCATTTGTAACTTTATAAAAAGTCATGTAATCCACAGTCCTATCAGAAACACAGAAAATGGAATTTTAATATTTTCCTAATATCAGGATATTTTTTTTTTTGTGGAGATTAATTTGTATAACTGTCGTAGGTTGGTATTTGTTTTTTTTCGTCTGGTATCAAAAGATGATAATTTTGTTGGACCACAATAAATAACATTGTTGTCTTACTTGGAAAAATTAAGGGTATTAAGCATTTTTTTTGTGTAAATCTAAACTGAATAAGTTCTTAGTTTTTGACCTCATTAGCAACATGACACTCAAGATAAACTGAAATTTCCTTTACTTTGAAAGGATCCAAGATTCAAAAAAGTATACAGACTTTTCGGAAAAAGTTACTGAACTTTGCACGTATTTTAAATGACTTTTTTTTTGGTTTCCATTTGGGTTACGGGAAAATTAAATTATTTATTTTTTTAAATTATTATGTTTATTAATTATTTTATTATTTAATTTCCATTCCCCCACAACACCAAAGTTCTCATTTGATACCAAAAACTTGACCACAGCTTTATCTTTTTAATTTTGTCTCTCAACCTACAAGTTTCAGATGTGTCTTTTATTATATTCATATATATATATATATATTTATATTAACGATGAATGTGTGTGTTTTTCCAGTGTGTGTGTGTGTGTGTTTTTTTGGAAAATTTTGTGAATTTCACTTGTCTCTCCGCTTAGATGAAAAAACGATGTTTTATGATATGCACTTTAAAACCATTCGTAATTATTCAGGAAAATCTTCATAGAACTTTAAAAAAATAAAAAATATATATTATTTATAACCTGTATTTATCCGACTCTAAATAAATATTTTAAGGTTCACCAAAAAATATTAATGTCTTCGATATTTTTTTGTAAATATTTGGCAAGAATGATAATCCCGAAAGGTCTCTTGATATTTTTTCACCCTTTTGGTACCAATTTTTAGTCATATATATACAATGGTATATATTGGTAAAATGGGAATATGGAATCAACAACCTGAGTTCGAGTTTCATTGCGTTCACTTACACTCAAATGATTTTGGAAAATATGAATCCATCTATGGATAAATAACCGGGACAGAATGGAGCCTATATTTTTGGTTGGTAACCAGTCTTAGAGAACAAAAAATTCTGAAATTTAAAAATACCTGGTGAAGATTAATATCCGTCATTATTATTTTTCCAATGACTTTATTCAACGTTTACAATTGCAGTGTAACATGGTATATTTTTATATTTTCTAATTTGTTGATAATGAATTTTTAAGATGTAAAAAATGTTTTGAAATCAGAAAAATTCCAAGACATTTTCGGGACTGAATTTTACTTTTATGATGCAGCATCCATGTTTGGTTTCAGTGGTAAAACTTTTTTTTCAAAGAGAATACTATCCTATCTATGACGATAAACTACATCCAACAGCAAGGCCTCTGATTAGGAGATTTTAGGAGAATGGAACCAGATATTTATTTGATGGTGTTTAGTTCGACATCTTTACTTAGGGTGACAGCAACTGTTAGGCTATAAAGTTATGGGCAAATAGTTAACACCCCAAAACTGGGTTAAATTTGAGGAAAGTGTAAAATAGGTTTTAATACCAGAAATACAAAAAAAAATTTTATTATGGCAATAAATAACCAATAAAAAATAATTACCAGCAATAATTTTGAACTAAAAAAACATTTTCTTTAAAAAATATTACCAGTAAACATTATTTGGAAAAAAAAAAAAAATTACCATAAGGAATTAAAAAAAAAATTTGCAAAATAATTTTTCAAAAAAAAAATATTATCAATTTAATACATTTATAAAAAAAAAATTACCAGCAATACATTTTTAAAAAAATATAAAATATTACCAGCAATAAGTTGAACTGAAATAAAAAAAAAAAAAATAAATCCCAAAATAAATTTTTTGTATAAAATATAAAATATGAACGGCAAAACTTTTTTTGAAAAAAAAAATTACCAATTTTTTTCAAGAAAAAAAGTTAAAAGCAATACAATTTAAAAAAAAATATAAAATATTACTGGGCAATATCATTTTTGAAAAAAAAAAAAAAAATTACTAGCATTACATTTTTGAAAAAAAAAAAATAAAAATTACCAGGAATATATTTTTTAAAAAAAAAAATATTACCAGGAATGCCGTGGTATCATTTTGAAAAACTTTTATTACCAGCAAAACAGTTTTTTTTAAAAAAAAATACAATTCATCAATACATTTTTCAAAAAAAATAATGATTAAATGCCATTTAGGAAATGCGATGGTTGTTATATTCGTAAACCTCTTTTTCACTCGATAAAAAAAATTTTTTTTAAAGAAAAAGGGAAAAACAGGAAGAGAAGAAGGGGGAGAAATGATTTTTGTATACTTAAAATCCCTATAAAATTATACATAGACATCATTTTCTGTTGCAACATATAAATTATATTTATACATATATATATATATATATATATATATTATAATGAAATCTACAACACACACATATATATATATTTAAAACATTTTTATGTTTAACGTTGTTATTTATAGATACAAGTATTTAAGCAAATGCTCTGTTTATAATAAACAGTATTAAATAACATTTACCGGCCTGAATGTTGAGAAATTTTCATAGAAAATTTTCGTTCTTTGACAGGATTCGAACTGAACTTCTTTTTTAAAACGGAACTGTCATTTACTAAATTTTTTTTTAATCGTCTCGGCCACAAAAGGATCTACATTTTTTCAAAGTGATCGTTTTGTGTTCATTTTGTCCTCCTTTTTTTCGTAACAGATTTAATTTTTAAGCATTAGAAAAAATTCGCAGTATGAGATAGTCTTAAGAAAGAAGTCTCATGTTTTATAACATCAAAAGCAATACTCTCAAAGGGCATTTCTTTAAAAGGCAAGGAATATATTTTAAAAATATTTTAATATATATATATATTTTTTTTGAATGTAAAGCAACGCCATATAGTATATATATATATATATATATATATATATATATATATATATGTGTGAAGTGTTTTGTGTGTGTGTGTGTGAAAATGTGCGTGTGTGTGTCATAAATAAATTGCCGGACCTTGTCCATTTCTTAATATATATATATATATATAGTCGCAACAATCAGTAAATACCAGGAGACTTCTTGTTTATATCCTTGATTGGCAACCTGAATTTTAGAAGGAAATTTTTGAATACAGCGATTGCCTGAAATTTGGTTTTTAAAATATCTTGCCCTAGACACACCATTTCTGCTACAGATGCAGTACACGTTCCAACTTTACGATTCAAATTATTTACGGATTTCGTCTTCGTGAAATTCCAAGATATCCAGTAAAAAAAGATTTTTTTTTTTTTTTAAAACGTATCCTTTCAACAAATCATTATGCTCATGGCTCAAGAATGTAGGGCAGTAATGGCTTGCTATCTTTGAATTGCTGGGTTTGTTACCTGCTGTGAACAATTTCTCAAACGTGACGCACGAAGAAGGAGGGCAACCTCTACCAATGACCAGAAGATTCGTCATGAGGTAGCATGTTCTCTGTAGATTCGGATCCCTGCTCTTTGCTACTTATTGGTGCATACTGCTACTGGCGCGATCCAGCTCAAATTTCAATCACGTGAGCACAGCTATAAGCACGCATGAGCAGAAGGCGGTGTGATAAACCTCAAGATATATTATGTTGAAAATGGGGATTACTGTTGTTGTTTTTTAGATTTTAAACATCGGCGTTATATCTTATTGATATTTAAAGGATAATTTTTGGAATGAAAAGATACCGTAAAAAATATAAAAATGTTTTTACCTAAGCATTTAACCTAAATGAAAGGTACAAGTGCCATAGCACGCAAGGGGTTACTTTCGGAGAGAGCAAGAGTAAAGAGGGGTTTTTGAGGAAAGGATAAACAGACAATTTCGATCAAATACATAGTATCAGAAGATGTCGATTGACATTACATTTATTATTTGAAGATTTATTTATATAGGGAAGCAAGTAAGAGGAAGGGAGTTCCACTTCTTGGGAAGTGCGAGAGAAGATTATTTTTATATAGGTCTAGACAGTTATATTAAACTGTTTCGACAGTGAGATTCTGTGTCTTCGAGATGCCAACATGTTTCTTTCTTTTTATGCGATTATGTCAATTCAGGAAGTAATATTTTCATATAATCCACCTCCTTCTATCCCTTGCAATCTGAACAAGTTCCTTCCTACTGCTTTTCTCCCCAGACCATTTTCTGTCATGCTTTTTTCTTAAGTCCGCCAGGTATGTCATTTAAATTTTTCCTTTCTATCTTTGCTTCTATAATTTTATCAGATTTTCAGAAATTCTTTCCTCATTATGTACCGATGAAGACCCTTCAGCTGCCTCTTCCTGATATTATCCATTTTTCCTCCTTCTTTGCAACCTCCCTTAGATCTGATCGTTCAAACACGATTGGTTCATGACATCCTTAGTTTCCTTCTGTGAACCACATCTCTGTAGCCTCGAGTACTCTTCTTCATAACAACAGGAAATCGTCCACCCAAGAATTTCATTAGCATGATTTAAATTCATAAAGTTAGGGCACCAGTGAATTTATTTTGCCAGATCAGTTGCCATGAAAATTTTTGTAGAAAAATAGAGGGAAATACAACACGTCTGTGAGAAAGTGATTTGCAGACTGAGATGCCAGATGAGGAATTATTACATTAAATATCTTTCTCTGGATTTTGTCTAGGACCACGAGATTAACAGTGGGGGCTCCAGGCCATATATGGCAACAGTATTCAAATTGGTCAGTGGCACGAGATAATTTTAGCTTCTAACACCCAGGAGACATTTGCAGGATACGCCTAGTAATAAAGAAAAAAAAATAACCAGGAAGGAAAAGAAAATGGACATTGGGAATGTTTTTTAGGGTTTTTTTTATAGAGATCCCTGTTCATTATCAAAAGTCCCTCTATCTACGGCAAGAATTCCTCGCCATTTGTATTCATTACAAAGACATTCTCCCTCTAAAGCTCACAGAGATTTACTGGCCTCTAGTCAGAACCAACGAAGCCATAATGGTCATTTCGTGACTTCACAAAAGAAAGGAATGCCTCGTCTCTGATGCAACGCAAAAAAAATAAAAAGTGACAATTGCACATTTGTTTCTTTATATATATATATTTTTTTTCTCCAAATCCAGTTCGTTCTATCGTGTTTTTTATAAGTCGGTGTTTTCATTTTTTTCTTAACTCGAACTGCTTTTCGATATGGCAATTCTTGAAGAAGACATTACAAGATTCTCTTTCCTTTTATGAAGAAAGGAAGAATTTTGTAACGTTCATTTGAAGGGAGCTGCAGTCTTGGATATTTTGATGAGAAGGGAAATCCCCAAAGTATCTTAATTCTAATCTTTTTGTTTTCATCAATGTATTACAGATTTGTTATCTTTTTCCTTTCTTTTCTTTCTTTCTTTCTTTGATTTGATATCTTTCTTTTTTCATTCTTTTCTTTCATTTTTCTTTCTTTTCTCGGTGGAAAATTCTTTTCATTCGATTGTTATCTTTTTTCTTTCTTTCTTTGTTTATTTCACTCTTATTTTGCCATTTTTCGTCCTGTATAAATTCTTTCTATTTTTCTTTCTTTCTTGCTGTCATTTTCTTTCTTTCTTTTTTCTTTCTTTTCGCAGTTATTTTATTTTTTGCTATTCCATTATTTTCTTTCTTTTAATTAATTTCCTTTCTTTACCTGCAATTCTTTCTTTTCTTCTTTTCCTTCTTTTTTTTCAAAATTTTCTTTCTTTTTTCCTTTTTTCTTATTTTTCTTTTTTCTTTCTTTCTTCTTTTCTTTCATTTTCTTTTTCCTTCTTTCTTTCTTTTTTTCTTTTCTTTCTTTCTTTCTTTCTTTCTTTCTTTCTTTCTGAATTTTGTTTGTTTTGTTTCTTTTCTTTTCCTTTTAACTTTTCTTTCTTTCTTTTTTTTTATTTTCTTTCTTTCTTTTTTTTCATATTCTTTCTTTTTCTTTCTTTTTTAAGAACTCGTTTTTCTTTTCAAAAAAAATTTCTTTTCCTTCTTTTACAGGGGAATTTTCTTTCTTTTTCATTTTCTTCTTCTTTTCTTTTTTTTTCTTTCTTTTGAAAATGAATTTTTTTTTTCTTTATTTTCTTTTCTTTCTTTTTTTTTTTCATTTTTTCCTTCTTTTATTTTTTTTTCTTTCTTTTCTTTTTTTTTTTTTTTCCTTCTTTTCTTTCTTTTTTTGTTTTCTTTATTTTCTTTTTTACAGTCAAAACAAATTAATAAAAATTTCTTTTCTTTCTTTCTCATAATTTTTTTCTTTTTTTCTTTTTCTTTCTTTTCTTTTTCTTTCGATTTCTTTCTTTCATTTTCTTTCTTTTTTTTCTTTCTTTCTAAATTTATTTTTTCTTTCTTTTCTTTTCTAAAGAAAATTTCTTTCTTTTCTTTTCTTTCTTTCTTTTTCATTTTTCTTTCTTTCTTGAAGATTAAAAAATTTTCTTTTTTTTTATTCTTTTCTTTTTTTTTTTCTTTCTTTCTTTCTTTCTTTTAATTTCTTTGAAATTTTTTTTTTCTTAAACATTTCTTTCTTTTCTTTTTTCTTTCTTTTATTTTTCTTTTCTTTTCCTTCTTTTTATTTTTTTTTTCTTTTAAGAGTTTTTTTTTTTTTTTTTCTTTTCTTTCTTTCTTTCTTTCTCTTCTCATTTATTTTTCTTTCTTCGTTTAATTTATCATTCATTATATCGTTCTTCATTCGCATTTTCACTCATCTTTCTTCTTTCCCTCCTCCTTTCGTTCTTTTCTGAGTGTACACGTTGCGATGGATAAATTGTCGTCTAAATGAGGCCAAAATAAAAATCACACTGGCATCTCATTTGAATAGATATACAGTGTGCGATGGATAAATTGTCGTCTAAATGCCGCGAAAATGAAAATAACACTGGCACTACATTTCAACAGACATATTAACCAAAATTACAGAAAAATATCTTGGAATACTAAAAAGTATACTTATTCAATAAAATCGCCATTGGCTTCAACTACGGCCTCCAGACGACTTCGGAATCTCCTGCAACTCTTCTGGGCGTTCTCCTTGTTTAAGTTGGTGAATGCTGCCATAGTCCTTGCCTTCAGTTCATTTTTTGGTGTTACAAGGAGTTTTGTTAGTCTCTGGTTCAGCTGTGCCCCACCCATAATAATCAAGAGGGTGGCAGTTTAAGGAGTTAGGTGACCAGATGCAGGGTGTGATGTTCTCACAAAATTGTCTGACATCCATGACTGGGTTCTTCTGCTTGTGTGCCATGGTATAGAGTCCTGTTGCCAGACATAGGGTCTTCCAGCAGCACCCTCTTGACCCAACCAAACAGCTAAATTCCTCAAGGCATTTGATGTTAGGCTCCGTTTTGAGTCTGAGTCCTTCACAAACAAATTCGAGAGTTCTTTTCTTATCAGAACAATCAGAGTGAGTTTTCGAGCTGTTGTAACGTCGTAATCACCATTAGAATCACCCAACTCTTTCTGAATTCTCTGCATTCTCCTCAGATTGGCACGAAAAAAAAAACTCTGAAATGTTGGTATTGGAGCTTCCGGTGCGAATGCCAAGCAGTACAACATGATGGTTCTAAATTTCTGGCGGTGTGAAATGCGTCATGGTGCGCTTTTTCTTACAGACGGTGCCCAAATGACCCGACTATACAGTGCAGTCGACAACATAAAAAAAATAAAAAAACGAGGCGCATGCGCAAAGGTAAATATATAAAATGGTGACAATTTACCCATCGCACCTGTATATATATTTTTATATAATTTATATATATATATATATAAATTCAATATTCAATTGTTCAGAAATCATTTTTTCTTTTAAATTCCTTAAAAATCTCTCTTATTTATAAAATGGATGAATATATATATTTTGTTTCTTTTATTAATTTCATCCATTTTTTTCTTTTTTTTCCTTTAATTTTTCTTTTTACATGATTTTTCATTTTTTTTCTTTTTTAAATTTTCTTTTGTTCATATTGATTAAATCTATGATAATTTATAAATCTAAAAACAATATCTATTCAAATCTATCTATTACCAATATAGTTTAGGAAATTATATAATATCTACATAAATAAATATCATTTTTTTCTATAAAAATTTAATTAAATATATATAATATATAAATATTTATTATAGCCCTATAAATATTTATATTATTTTCTTTATTTTCAATTAATTTTTTTTTTTTCTTTTTTCTTTCTTTCTTTTGATGAAACATTCAAATTCTTTTTAAAAAATTCATTTTAAATTATATTCATTTTTAGCAAAAAATTTTAAATTAAGAACAATTTTTTTATTCATTAATTTACAAAAAAACAAATTTAAAAAAAATTTGGGAAATTGAATCTATGATATTAATATTTAAAAATTTCTTAATAACAATAAATCAATAGTTTTTATTGATATCTATAAACAATTTATCTATTCTATTTATAAATATTTTTTCAAATGAATAATTTATAATTCATTCTAAAATCTATGATATTCTATTTATCAAAATTTTGTGAAAAATTATTAAAAATTTTCAAATTATTTAACAATTTTAATGTTTATTTTACATATATATATATCTATATTCATTATTATTTTATTCCATTCTATAAATTTTAGATTATCTATTTATCTAATTCATATATCCTATTATACATATCTATCTCCTTAAAATCCTTTCTTTTTTTTTTTATGGATTTTCAAAAAATTTTTTTAAAACTTTTCTTTTATTAGAAAATATTTTAGATTTTTTTTTTTCTTTTTTTTATTCTTTAAATATTATTTTTTTTTTCTTTTATTTATTTAACTATTTTTTTTTTTAGTTTTAAAATTTTTTTTTATAAAATTTCAAAAAAAATGTCTTTTAAATTTTTTTTTTAAACTCGAATAAAAATTTATAATTTCATATAATAATATAATTTTTTTTAATTTTTTTTTTTATTTTCAATTAAAACATTTCTAAATTAAATTTTAGTATTTTTCGTTCTTTTTTAAGAAAAATTTCATTTTTTAATCAATTGATATATATATGCAATATACGCAGACGTTGTTTTATATTGTTGTTGTGTGTATTCCTCCTTCTTGAATTTTAATAAATATATTCTTTTATTTTTTAATTCTTTTTCATTTTGATTTTTTTTTTTTATTTTGGAAAATTAAAAAAAAAAAAATCTGCCTATTTTTCATGAAAAATGATTTTTTCAATGATGACATTCACATACTGCCAAATAAAATTGGCAATTTTAATAAAAAATTAAAATTTTTTTTCAATATGCTTATAAATATAATATATATAGAATTTTTCCGTTCTTTCATTGAAACCAGGACAATTTTGTTGGTTATTTACAATTTTAAAATTAAAATTTAAAAAAAAAAAGGTATTTTTTGTTAAAAAAAAGAGAAACAAAAAAAAAAAACAAGGTTAATATAACAAGAAATTAAATAAATTATTTTAAAAAAAAAAAAAAACTGAAACCATTTTTAAAAAAAGAATTCTGTTGTTCAAAAATAGATAAAAAAACAAGGATAAATATTTGATTTTAATAAATTTTTTTTTTTTTCTATTTTATTTTATTATAAGCAAATGCAGGATTGTTTTTCAATTAAAAATTTTAAAGTTAAAGGGTATCAATTATCAAAACCTGACCAAAAAACCCAACGTTTTTGAGTATTGTTTAAAATTCCTTATTTTAAAATTTTTCTTGGTTCGAAAAGAAACTCTCATTAAAAGGCTTTTAAAATTTGAAAAATTAAATTTAGAAAATTTAAAGAAAAAAAAATTTGAAAAAAAATTCAAGAAAATGACCTTTAAGGTATTTGATATGAATCTATTTCTATCTATCTATCTCAAAAATGTAAAATTTTAGTAAACTATTTTATTTCTATCTATCAATTCTCATTTTCAATTTTCATGTTTTATTTATTTATAATTATATCTAAATCATCTATTTAAGTCTATTCCAACAATATTAATTTTTTTTTTCAAAAAAATATATGTATCTTTTATATCTATCTATTATCTATCATTTTTTTTATCTCAGTCAATTGGATTTTAGGAAAATCTGTCTATCTCAGTCAAAAAGAATACACAATCCAATAATAATCTATAAAATTTATATAATCTATCTAAAAATATGAATATTTCAATCAGAAAACTGCAAATTAAATTATATATTCATTTTATCTATCTATTTTAAACTTGGGATCAAAAAAATCTCAATTTTTAATAAATATTTATTATCAACCCAAATATCTATAAAATATTTTCTATATATATATTATATATAAAATATTTTCAAATCAAATATATATCCTTTTATAATCTATTTCATTTTCCTTATTTTTTATTTTTATTCTATTCCATATCAAAACATTATCTAACATTGAATGAAATTAAAATATCTATCTATCTATCTTTAATGTCATTTTAAATGGACATATCTTTGAAAAATTTTAAAAAAAGAAAAAAGATATATTGAAGAATATATCATATCATATAAAAACAAAAACGTTATCCGGATCTGCAATGAATGTTTGAACAAAAATTTCAATTTCTAGTGTTCATTCATTTCAAATTCTGACCTCCTTTTCAGAAAAGGCTCGTCTTTGCTTGAAAAATAATTTTTTATTTCAAACTCAAAAATCGAAATTTTGACTTCAAATTTAAAAAAAAAATTTATGTTTTTCATATAATTGATAAAAAAAAGTTACAATCAAATTTGATTTATATTAAAAACTTAAAATGGGATACTTAACTAATGTTTTGAAGAAATTTATTTCAATAAGAAAATGTTTAAACTGTTATAATTACTGCCTCAAGGAATTTTTTTCCTGACTGCTGGAAGTCCTCATCGATTGTTTCTGTCTTCAAGAACTCTATACGACCCTCTGACCCTTCCATCTATTTACCGTCCTATCAGTCTCCTTCCCCTCTTCGGCAAAGTTTTAGAGAAAGCTTTAATCAATACCGAAGTGTTTAACCACCTTACATCCCATGATCATCTCTCAGACAAGCAATATGGCTTCTGCTTTGCCCGATCTACAGCTGATTCAAAACAAACGGCCATCACTGAAACTTGTCTACCCAATATCTTCATCTTCATAACGGGGATTTATTCGTGCCGTATATCTAGACATCTCCAAAGCATTTGATAGGGTTTGGCATGTTTATGGCCTCTTTTCATGCAAGCTCCAGGGTTATGGCATTACGGGTCGATTGTTATATATATTAATACAATCATTCCTGTCAAACCGTGAATTGAAGGTCGTTCTCAACGGATTCTCCTCCAGTTCCTATCCCACGAACGCAGGTGTTCCTCAAGGCTCCATCCTAGGCCCCCCCTATTCCTATTCCTTATATTCATAAATGACCTTCCTGACGCCATAAATTCCCAAGTTGGCATCTACGCGGATGACACCACAATTTATTCCTGCCTCAAAAAACAAATCTAGTGTCGCTGACAAAACTAACCTGGCCGTGCGTCTCGAAAAAGGACCTCCAATCGGTTGTGAACTGGGGCAGGAATTGGCTGGTCAACTTTAATGCTTCAAAAACAAAACTGCTCTCTATTATTCACCACAGAGATCCTTCCCTGCCCTCGATTAGAATGTCTGACGTCAACTGCACGAGAGCATCTCTCTGCGACTGCTCGGTCTCACGTTGACGGCTGACCTGGGATGGAACAAATACATTGAGTCAATTGCTTCGTCCACCGCAAGGAAAGTTGGCTCCCTGTGCCGCGCCAGGAAATTTTTCTCCCCGGAATCGATCCTCCAGATCTACAAATCAACAATTCGCCCTTGCATGGAGTATTGCTGCCATATATGGTCTGGAGCCCCTTCTGTTTGCCTCGGGGTTCTTGATAGGCTCCAGAGGCGGATATGCAATATAATTGGCCCTGTTCTGGCATCTCGTCTACAGTCACTTTCTCACAGACGCGCCGTCGCCTCTCTCTGTCTGTTTTACAAATACTTTCATGGTAATTGCTCCGAGGAGCTGCATTCGCTGGTTCCCAGACTTCATGAGTTCAAGCGCCCTACGAGGCTGGCATCCCGCTCTCACCCTTTCACTGTCGAAACTCCTAAATGTAGCCGTCTCTTCTACTCCAATAGCTTCATGTCTCGCACCTCTCGCCTGTGGAACTCCCTTCCCTATTCCAGTTTCCCCGAGAGCTATAATCTCCAGCTATTCAAATGTAATGTCAATCGACATCTCCAGTTGCCTTGATCTATCCACTATCCTTCTCCTCATCCTTTCTTCTATCACTCCTATCTGATCTTGCTCCAAATTTTCTGTATCCCCTTGCGTCCTAGTGGCTTCCCGCCTTGCTTGGGGTGAAACGCTTAAAAAAAAAAAAAAAAAAAAAATATATTAAACTATTTTAAAATAGGCAGTTTAACAGCATATCTGTTTAACAACATATCAACTAAATTGGCTTATTTAAAGCCAAAATTTAATTTTCTGTGTGATTTTGTATTGAAAAAACAAAAGAATTCAAAAAAACAGTTGAATACAAAAGATGATATCTGATTTTGTAAAATTATAGATGTTTGTGTGGATATAATTACTACTAAAAACAATGCGTGTTTTATGCTGAAAAATTTGTTGAAGTTATATTTAATTTTTACATTTTTTCATGCTTTTCTTTATAGGAAATTATATGGATTCTTATCATGAAATTTCCCTTTCATGTGATGATATTTTGTAGAATTTAATATTGGACTTTGGTGATCAATACAATTCATTAAATGTATGTATAGTGTTATAGGTAAAAATCTATTGCTGTGGCTTTTTTAATAAAAAAATACATTACAAACTTTTATTTTTTTGAATTTATTTTTTAATAAAAATCCAACTGACAATTATCTCCAGTTGCCTTGATCTATTTCACTATCCTTTCCTCATCCTTTCCTCTATTGAATAACAACAATCCTATCTGATCTTGCTCCAAATCTTCTGTAAAATTTTGCGTTCTAGTGGCTTCTAACATTTTTTATTTTGGAGCTTAAAGGTGTTAAAAAAAAACAAAACAAAAAAAAAAAAAACTATCAAAATGAGCGTTTGAAATAATTCGAGTTAATTCCCATTGCTCTCTCTAACAGGAATAAAAAAAAATACTCTTTGATTTATTCCTACCGTCATTCAAATTAAACTTGAACCCATTCCAACTTGTGGCAGTTATGTATCTTGATAAACGTCTATTTAGGTTTCTGTGAATGATATCAAAATCTTGTTTGTTCAGTGGAATTGACAAAACGTTAGAATTTCTCTGTCTTGTCTTTGAATTTTTGTACGCTGCCCGGAATGCCATCGTTCATTTTTAATCTTTCTGATTTCGTCGGCGTCACTCTGAGTGCAGAAAAATTTTAGACAAAAGATGTTGTTTAAACTTAGGTTTAAACTACAAATGTCCGATCTATCAAAAAGGATGGATTATTTGCGATTCAAGTGAATTTCATCAGAGGCCATTTGAGCTCTGAATAGCAAGCAAGACCAAAAGAATATACATTTTTTTTTATTTCTTTAGAAAAGGATAGTTCCCAGAACGGAATAAGTTAATAATTCTTTATTGGTTCACGACGTGTCTTTTTCTTCGTATAAATAAATATTAGTTGCTACATACTGAAACATGCTATTAAGAATATATATATATATATAGCATGTTGAGGTTTATTTGCAACATAAAATTTTTAATTAGAAATATATATATATATATATATATATATATATATATATATATATATATATATATATATATATATATATATACTTTAATGGCATGTTTCAATATATTGCAAAATATTTACAATTTTCCATAAGGTTTGTGTCCATTTTAAAAATTTATAACTTTATTTGTATTTATGATAGAAATAATTTTAAAAAAGGATTAAAAAAGAAGTAAATGTATTTTTTTTAAGGTTTTATTGAAATTTTATTTAAGTTGAAATTTTTCATGTCCTCCATCATTAGCAATACAAATGTTAAATATGTTTTTTTTAGTTCTTAAAAAATATATACCAAACTGATTTACAGTAATGCCTGAAATCAAATTAGTTATTTAAGCTATTTATTTAAAAATAGGTTAAATTAAATTTTAAAACATTTTTTACATTTTATTGAAAAAATTACCTTAAAGTTAAAATTTTTTTTTTTTATTTATAAAATTTATGGATATATATATATATATATATACATATATATATATATATATATATATGTTTATTTTGCGTCTTGTTTATATATATTGTCTTTTCTTAAAATTAGAAAATATCTTATATATAAAAAAAGCATTGATTTCCATGCTTAGAATATTTATAACACATTTTCGAAAAAAAAGAATGTTTTTTACAAATTTAAATTTGATTTTTTTTGATAAATTTAAAAAAGAATCAGCAATATTATCAATCCTTCATATCTGAATCTATTCTTCAATTTTATAATATAAATAATAAAAATTCTTTCCATAGCCTTTTCTATAAATACTTTTTATGGTAATCTTTTTTTTATGAGCTTCTGAATTAAAAAAATCCAACCTTAAATCTATTTTTTGAATTTCAGTTTCAACTAGATTGGCGTCGATATTTCATCAATTTACGGTTGATATAAATATTAAAATATATTTTTAAGAAGTTTTTCAATAAATGATTTGCAGCTTGTGGAACTCTCTTCCTTTTTTAAATGCTTTCCATGCCAGCTCTTTAGGCATCTTCAAATATTTAAAATCAATGTCAATAAATTATCTACTGTCCTCCTGATTCTTTTTTTTTTCGATTCAGATTAATATTTTCAAATTCCTAATTCTTCCAACCCTCTAAATTAAAAATTATTGACTTTAGTGGCTTTATATAATGCTTATTAAACTCAATCCCGGCGTCATATTTTGGTTTAACTTTTCATTTTCAAATATTTAAATGCAATGTCAAAGGCAGATCTACAAAATTCTTCATTGATGACTTTTTCCTCTTCACGCATTAAAATTATTAAAAATTTAATTGATTTTCCTAATTCTTTCCACACCCAGTATATTTTTTATTGTCTTCTAGGTGGCTTTTATATCATATTTTTTGAAATTAAATTAATTAATATATATATATATATATATATATATATATATCTAAATATGTTTAAAAATGCAGCAAATATACTTTTATACAAGTTTTTCTCTATTTTTTATAAAATTATCCATTGAAATTACGTTTTTTTTAAATTTTTCATGTTCTTATAATTTTTTTCCTGGACATAAATTTAAAAGAAATTTTCCAAATTCATTCAAAATAAAATAAATCTTAAGGCTATATATAAATTATCATAAATTTTAAATTTTTATTGAACAATTTAACAAAAAATGCTCGTTTATTCAAAATAAATTTTTTAAAATATCAAAGAAAGAACCAATTAAATAATGACAATTTAAATTTATATTGAAAATTTTTTTATTTTTTAAGAAATTATGGCAATTGATAAATAATAAATAAAAAAAAAATGATTTTTGATCCTTGATATAAAAATACGTATGAATGTTCCAATTCATTAAACTAAACTTCAAAAAATACTATATATTTAAAAGTCTATATAGGAAAAGATAAAATTAAAATTTTTATTTAAAAATAAAAACACATAAAATTTATTTATATTTATTTAAATTATAAATATTTTAAAATTAAATTTAATCTTCTAAATATAAATTCTTTTTTTCTAAAAATAAAAATAATAAATATTAGATTTATCTGTATTCAAAATGGAGGAAAATTTTTTTTACAAAATTTATGTATTTTTTTTTAGACTTATTAAATCAATGATTCTTCAGAAAACAAGTTTATTTAATTGGAAATTCCATGATAATAAAAAATTTCAAAGCCAACCTACTTATGACCACCCGAAAAGGCTGAATTTTTCTTGTGCAATTTAAACATTTAACAGAAATTAATATTTTTGAGATGAATTTTCAATAAAAAGAAAAGAATTTGGACTATATTTTTATGATCTGATTTTACAGATTGATATTTTAAGAAAGATAAAGAATTTAAGCATATTTCTTAATTATAAATAAAATTTCAGGTTTCATTATCAAAATCACGTTTAATAATGATCAAAAATTTTTTTTTTTTTTTTTTTTTAAAAATGCTCATTTTTAAAGAAATTTCTTGTATAATTTTATATAAAATTATCATATATATAAAATAAAATTTGAAAATTTAGAAATATTTTTTTAATACTCATTTTTAAAATTTTTTTCTTATCTATATTATTTACGTTCACTCATTTTTTAATTTTTTTCAAACTTATTAAAAAAAATAATTTTTTTTTAAAAATGGAATAATTTTTAAATGAGAAAAGACATTTAAACAATTTAACAAAAAAAAAAACCTTTAAAAATCTAATTTAATTAATGTTATCTCAATAGAATTTAAATTTATTTTTTTTACTGATGAATGTAATTAATTTTTATTTAACCTTAGTTCATTCCTTAATTCGAAAGGCATTAAAAAAAATGAATCAGAAAAACATTTTGTTCATAAATCGAAGAAAAAGTTTTTTTATCGTGATTTACTCAAAAAGATTTGAAAAAAAAAAAATTAATTTTTCCTATCAAAAATTAATAAAATGGAATAATGATTTGTTAAAAAAAATGAAAAAAAAGAAAGAAGAAAAAGAAGAAGAAAACTGAATAAGAAGAACAAGAGAAAAAAACAAAAAAAAAAGAAAAAAAAAAGAGAAAAAACAGGAAAAATAAATGATTGACTAACAAGAAAAAAAAAAAGATAATAAGATAATAATAAAAAAAATGCTTCATTTAATAATAAAATAAAAAGAAAATGTGGACTACTAATGGCTTTTGAAAATGATTGTTTGAATAGTTTTGATGAAAAGAATTAAAATTAAGATGAAAGAAAATACTATTAAGGAAAAAAAAATTAATATTAAATGAAATGCTTGATGAAAATAATAAAATTCAAAATAATATTACGAATAAAGGAAGATAATGGTCTGAGTTTTGTGATGAATAAAAAGAAAAAATTGAAATTAAGATGAAAAAGAAATAAGTCAAAAAAATTAATAATGGCTGACAATGCTTCATCTAATAATAAATTGAAAATAATATTACGACTAATACTTAAATACTATTATCTGGAAATTGAAAAGTAATTGAAATTAAGATGAAAGAAATACTAGTTAAAAAAAATGAATAATGGCTTTTTTGCTTGATCTAATAATAAAATCAAGATAATATTACTACTAATTACTTTCGAAAAATGAATGAATGGTTGTGAAAAAGAAATTGAAATTAAGATGAAAAAATACTAGTCAAAATTAATAATGGCTGACAATGCTTCATCTAATAAAATCAAATAATATTAAGATAATGAAAAAGGAATGAAATAATAGTTTTGATGAAAATCATTTTGAAATTAAGATGAAAGAAATACTAGTCAAAAATTAATAATTTGACAATTTTTCATCTAATAAGAAAAATTCAAGATAATATTACTACTAATACTATCTGAATAATGAAAAGCAATTGAAATTAAGATGAAAGAAATACTAGTCAAAAATTAATAATGGCTGACAATGCTTCATCTAATAAATTAAAATTCAAGATAATATTAAACTAATGAAAAAAATGAATATTAAATTTGAGAAATGTGAAAAAAAGTAATCTGAAATTAAGATGAAAATAAATACTAGTCAAAAATTAATAAAAATTTGACAATGCTTGATCTAATAAAATAAAATTCAAGATAATATTACTACTACTTTTTAGGGAAAATAATCTGAATGACAATGAAATCTAATAAAAAATTAAAATGAAAGAAAATTTTCAAAAAATTAATAAATGGCTGACAATGCTTCATCTAATAAAAAAATTCAAAATAGTTTTACGACTTTTTAAACTATGGTCTGATGGAATTCTTGCATGAAAAGTAATTGAAATTAAGATGAAAAATACTAGTGAAAAATTAATAATAATGGCTGACAATGCTTGATCTAATAAAAAATTCAAGATAATATAAATACTCTAAAAATTTCGAATGATGATATGAATGCTTCATGAAAAATAATTGAAATTAAGATGAAAGAAATACTAGTCAAAATTAATAATGGCTGACAATGCTTCATCTAATAATAAAAATTCAAGACGTTATTTTATACTAATCAAAAATTCGAAGATGGTCTGAATAGTTGTGATGAAAAGTAATTGAAATTAAAATGAAAGAAATACTACATGGAAAAAATTAATTTTCCTGACAATGCTTCATCTAATAAGAAAAATTCAAGATAATATGTTAATGGCTTTTAATAATGGTTGAATAAAAAATAATTGAAATTAAGATGAAAGAAAAACTAGAAAAATTAATAATGAGAAACAATAGACATCTAATAAAAAAAAGAAAATAAAGAGACTAAAAACTAAGAAAATGGTCTAAATGTTATGATGAAAACAAGAAATTAAGATGAAAGAAATACTAGTCAAAAATTAATAATGGCTGACAATGCTTCATCTAATAAAAAATTCAAGATAATATTACTACTAATAATTTCGAATGATGATCTGAATAGTTGTGGATAAAAAAGTAATTGAAATTAAAGATGAAAGAAATACTAGTCAAAAATTAATAATGGCTGACAATGCTTCATCTAATAATAAAATTCAAGATAATATTACTACTAATGGCTTTCGAATGATGATCTGAATTAAACAATGATGAAAATCAATTGAAATTAAGATGAAAGAAATACTAGTCAAAAAATTAATAATGGCTGACAATGCTTGATCTAATAATAAAATTCAAGATAATATTATATCAAAACTAATGGCTTTCGAATGATGGTCTGAGTAGTTAAAATGAAAAAATTGAAATTAAGATGAAAGAAATACTAGTCAAAAAATTAATAATGGCTGACAATGCTTGATCTAATAATAAAAATTCAAGATAATATTACTACTAATGTTTTTTCGAATGATGATCTGAATAGTTGTGATGAAAAGTAATTGAAATTAAGATGAAAGAAATACTAAAAAAAATTAATAATGGCTGACAATGCTTGATCTAATAATAAAATTCAAGATAATATTACGACTAATGGCTTTGAATGATGTTCTTTTAAGTTGTGATGAAAAAGTAATTGAAATTAAGATGAAAGAAATACTAGTTAAAAAAATTAATAATGGCTGACAATGCTTGATCTAATAATAAAATTCAAGATAATATTACTACTAATGGCTTTCGAATGATGGTCTGAGTAGTTGTGATGAAAAGCAATTGAAAGTAAGATGAAAGAAATATGAGTTAACAAATTATGCCTTCCAATGCTTGATCTAATAATAAAATTCAAGATAATATTACTAGTAATTAAAATTCAGAATGTTACAAGTGTGGTAACAGTGACATATAAAATCACACTGTAAAACCAAATCAAGATAACATTGTCACATGAATAAATTCATACACGTCATTGCGACGGAGGAAACCGTCCCCAAAATAAGAACCGATGAAGCCAATGGGTGCGAGGATCCCACCATAGAGTCGTTAAACGCTGAAGCTGGCTGACCGAAACAAAACTCCGACATTACATGTTCTTCCTTACGAACTTTACTTGAGGCAGTCGCCCGTTCTTGTTCCTTTGCTGAAACTGATTTACAACAACTGGATATACCAGGGGTTTATTCTTCATCGCTTCACCAGAGGTGTGACAAATTTGCTACGCATGGGCAAAAGCGGTGGGGATGGGATAGGTATCTTTCGGCATTTGACGATGTTAAATACATCGTTGAAGTTTTTAATGAAGATCTTAGCCAGCTGTTTGCTGGCTGTCCTCTCTAATCTGATTGGCTCGGAACAGATTGTGCTGGGATGAGCAAAACTATTCAGGACAACCTATAGTTGTTACGCTTGATTATCAAGCAAGTCGGCAATGAAGCCGCGCTGATCAATTTAGATCAGTCCAAGACCTTCGATAGGGTTGACCATCGATTTCTGGAAGTAGTCGTTTTCACCGCCGGTTTCAGGACATTCACACCTGGATCAAGCTTCTGTATGCGTACCGCGGTGCTCCGATGGAAGTGAATTGCGTGAGATCGCAGCCTTTCGTATTTTCTCGCTCCATTCATCAAGGTTGTCCACTTTTGTCATTGCTGTACGTTCTTGCTTTGGAACCTTTCCTTCGCAAATTAAAAACAACTCCGGTGATACGCGGAATTTCCCTACCTGGTACCAAGTACTCCGCCTATGCTGCCGACGTTTCGATTCTTGTGCTGAGCAGGGCCGAGATTGACGAAGTCAGCAAAAAGATCAGAGGGTACGAGACAGTGATAGGGGCCAAAGATCAACCGCGATAAGTCTGTTGGCTTAGGTCCCGCTTCGAAATGATTTGGTCAGCGGTAGGAGAGAAGGCCGCGGTCGTAGTTCCTCTGTGGTCCCGGAGGAATTGTTCCTTAAAGGGGAAGGGCGGATATATGTTCTCCTTTACCCAGACTCCATAGTTCCACTTTTGAGTGCCATATTAATTAGTAAAGAACTTGTTCTTCTTCTTGTGGGGGAGGCCAGACTCCGAGGGTAGTTTGGGATATCTGTTACCTACACCCTTCTGGGTATACCTAGCGTTGAGATTCGCCAACGTCCGCTTCGCATCGTCTTCCTAGATCGAATATGTCAGCAATTGGAAGGAAGACGCCAGTAACAACATCCCGTCCTTGAGAAGTGTGCACTCGTACGAGGAGGAGGCTCCCTGTTTACCCCGAGGTGAGTGATATCGTGTTGCTCTCGAACCCCTCTTACGAGCGACGGATGGCCTCTCCGGGCGTTGTCCCGTAAGGCATTATATCACGTGTTAGTGAGGGGGACCGTTCAGGATTTTTTGATAGGCGAGCTCGGTTTTGTGAAGCAGGAGGCTCGCTCCATATGGCCTTGGACACCTGGTTTGAAATGGCTCACTAATGATGAGGCACAACTCACCTGGCTGGTGATTCCTAGAGCCTGCTGGGTCGGCAAAAGGCTCTATTCGTTGGGCTGGAAAAATCTCCAAACTGCGTTCGTTGCTATAAGGTGGTGGAGACCCTGGATTACGTTTTCTTTCACAGCAGGGTCGTAGTCCCGTTGTGCAAGTTTATGAAGATATCATGGTTTGTATGCTGCGCAGAAATATTTTCGTCCTTGAAGCCAGTTCTGACGATAGCAACGTGCTATCATCGTTGACGAAAGGTGAACACTATCTTTTGGTTGCTATGTGTTATGGGCGTCGTGGTACGTTAGAAAGTGGACGAGAAGTTTTCTTCTTCCCAAATGATCTTGTTCTTTAAACATAAGCTTAAAGTCGAGATTAGGACGGAAAGGCGGCGGCTCTTCACATCGGAATTTAGCAAAAGGTAGCTGAGTCTTGCGCGTATCTGTCGATAAAGAGAGGCCGAATTTGAGTGGCATTTTGACGCCGGTTAGGCATAAAGATATTGTTCTAACTGGATTAAACATTGGCAACCTCGTCCAAAATTAAGTTAATTTAGGGTTGTTTTTTTTGTCTTTAGTTCCTTCTTTCAAAGTTTATTTAGCTAAGTGATGTAAGTTTATTGGTCTTTTTTTATTTGTGACCCCACTTTCTTTAGTTTAAGTCATCCCTCCCCTTCCTTTAGGTGACCAGAGATGTCAGTTCACTGGTGGATGCGGAACGCATTTTTCTTATTTTGGTTGTGATTTTCGTTTGTTTGTTTTGTTTTACGGTTTAACAACCACAATAGGTTATTTAATGCCAACAAGATTTTTATTGCTGGTAATATTTTTTTTCTCAAAAATGTATGGCTGGTAATATTGTTGTATGACACCGTAGTTTGAACTCAGATCACCAAACACGCACGATTCCATCATTAAATAAGTAGATCACGTGATCGCAAAAGAAGCATATAAATGGGAATTAGCGTGACGTCTAAGTGATCGCTCTTCTCTTAGCCACTATACTATTTCTCTGTACTTATTCGACGATTACTATTTGAACATATATTATTAGTTTGTGTATTATTTGAAGCCTTTACTACTACTACTACTTTACAAAGTCTCGTCTACAACGAGAATTTCGGGAGTGATAACGAGAATTCGTTGACCTAACGGAAGTTCCAATTAGTGAGTGTCTAACATCACAAATATTTTTTTTCAAAAATGTATTTCTGGTAATATTGTCTCGTAATAACTAGAACAATTTACCCCGGTGAGCGAAATAAAGGATTCAGTTCGACATTCCAACCACCTGAAGAAGGCTGGAGCGTACAACAGCCGAAACGTTGTGATAAATATGTCGACAAAGATGAGGACAATAGCCCGAATAATGTAAATAGTGTACATAATACCTCATCTCAGAAATATAGACAGATACTGAAGGGCCGAAACGTTGTAATAAATATGGCGACAAAGATGAAGACAATAGTCCGAATAATGTAAATGGTGAAAATATTTCTGGTATTAAAACCTATTTTTAACTTTCATAGTGTTTTAACCCTTGTTTGAGGGTTAACTATTTGCCCATAGCTGGGACCCTAACAGGTGCTACCACCCCGGGTCAGGGTGGACCTGGAAACACCAGCAATTAAGAGGTGATTCGACGCCCCTCAAAACCTCTTGATCAGAAGCCTTGCTGTTGGATGTAGTTTATCGTCTTATCCAGGGCGCGGATGTAGTTTATTGTCTTACCCAGGACGCGGATGTAGTTTATTGTCTTACCCAGGACGCGGATGTAGTTTATCGTCTTACCCAGGACGCGGGTGTAGTTTATCGTCTTATCCAGGACGCGGACGTAGTTCATCGTCTTATCCAGGGCGCGGATGTAGTTTATCGTCTTACCCAGCACGCGGACGTAGTTTATCGTCTTATCCAGGGCGCGGATGTAGTTTATCGTCTTACCCAGGACGCGGATGTAGTTTATCGTCATACCCAAGACGGAGACATTGGGGTTTAGTCTTTTAAAGTATTGTTTTATTCCCCTCCTCCACCTCTATAGACAGAAATTATATGGGACGAGATAGATCTTATGTTGGATGTAGTAAAAACGGTATATGAAAATGTTGTTTTGGTGTAAGGAATATGGTCATATGTTTCTGTCAGTGATTGTGGTTAGTTAAATTTAATTATCTCTCCCTTTGGCCTTATGCCATACTTTTGTATTTTTATACAAAATAAATATTGAAGCCTTTTGGAGTCAGGTTTCAGACTAATTAATACAGGCGTGACGGCAAGTTGCCGAAGCATTACTTATATTATAAATTAAGAGAGAAATTAGTTTTTCGAGTTTTATGAGAAGTGGCAGTACTTTGACGCAGCTAAGGCTCTTCTTTCTGGGTGAGGCTTAGAACTTTGCGAACGTCCCTCATAACAAACCCCCAATGTGATTCAAAATCGTCAATGCATTCACTACACCTCAGGAAACCGCTCGGCTAGATATGACTAGCTCATTAACCAATACCCCACGCCGACCTACATTTACAATATTGCTATGTAATAAGTTTAACTTATTCTGGTTCAAAACTACATGTAGGAGGCACCCAATGAGGATCGAATACATAACAACTAAATCATAACTGTAAACCCCACCTCGGAGCACCGTGTTATTATTTACAAAATTTAGCTAAGATTAGGTACAAGGGCGCGTGTATGGAGCACTTAGAAAAGCTCAAACTCACTACTCAATAGTAATGAAAAAAAAAATCAGACAAGCTCGTTAACCATTACACAAAACTTATGTCTCTTAAATAAGAAGTTCAGCGTCGTATTCTCACATGGATATCGAAATTCATTGAAGATCGAACCTACAACTCAATAGCGATTGCCAGTCAGACGAGCTTGTTAACCATTACTCGATCACCAAGCACTCTTTTTGCTCTTTACTATACTTAGCTTAGTTTTAGCAAAATAACATAAATATGGGACACTCTGGGAGGATTGAACTCACTACTTCGATGTAATGGCCAATCAGACGTGCTCGTTAACCATTACGCCACCCAGACGTTCATGCTTGTTATTTTGTAATATTAGCTTAGTTTATCAAAATAAGAGACGTATGCAACACCCAGAGTGTGTCTAATTGACTATTCAGCCATAATGGTCAACCAGGGTGCTCGTTAACCATTACCCCACCCACTTGTTATTTCCTAATATTCGTTTAGCTTTAGCAAAATAGCATAAGTTATGCAGCACCTGATAATGATTGAACTCACTACTGAATAGTAATGGCCACCCAGGCGGGCTCGTTGACCATTACCCTCATCCAGGAGTAGCCGCTTTTTATTTACTAATATTAGCTTAGTTTTTGCAAAAGACAACGTTTGCTGCACCTGTGGAAGATTGAACTCACTGCTGAGTTGTAATGGCCAACTATTGCTCGTTAACCATTACCCCACCTGATGAGTGTAACCTCTAGCCGTTATATGCTATTAAACTATGGTAATTTTAGCTTGAATTTTTTAGATTACTTAGGGTTAGATTTGCATGGAGTGTTTTTATTATCCCAACATGTCGACCGTTGTATCTCCGGCTTCGTCCGGTTGCCTTTAATATAAGTAAACCTGGAAGATGTAGGATTGTGGAGACGATGAAATCAGGCATGGCAAATCATATGTAGGGAAAACAAAAGAGTCAACATCAAGTGAAAGAATTAATATATATCTTAGTCTTTAATAACCTGCTAAATAAGCCGACCAAAGATATATAAAAAAAAACATACTTGAGTTTGTAATTGGGAAAGAAACGATATAAGATTAAAAATCTACTTCACAGAAACTTTTTGAGATTTCTAGAAATACCCTCATCATCAGCATGCTTCAACCCTCCCCTATGGTTGGTCGGAACTACATTGACAATCCCCTTCCAGACTGTTCGGTCCTGTATTGCTGTCACCCAGATCCCCAATGTCCAACCCAGAGTCCCGAGCCATGGAGTCTGGGAAAGTCAATTTCCGTGAGAAGACACTTCCAGAAGGAAGCCATAGGAGTAAGAATGAAACGATTTCCCTGTCCGCCCGGTGGCAGTGGCCAGTAAACTCATATCTCTTACTTTCTCTCTCTGATTTATTGCTTTATATCTCTTTCTCTATCTCTCTCTCTCTCGCTCTCTCTCTTATTGCTCCATATATCATCGTCATCATCATCATTATCATATTTTGACTTCTCTATGGTTTGTCAAAAATCCATTGACAATCCCTTTCCACATTGTTCAGTCCGGTATTGCTGTCACCAGATCCCCAATGTCCAGCCCTGAGTCCCGAGCTATGGTGTCTGGGAAAATCAGCTTTCATGAGAAGACACTTCCGGAAGGATGCCATAGAAGTAAGGATGAGACGATTTCTCTGTCCGCTCGGTGGCAATGGTAGACAAATTCATATCTCTTACTTTCTCTCTCTCGTCTCTCTCTCTCTCTCTCATTTATTGCTTTATCTCTCTTTCTTTCTCTTTCTCTCTCTGTCTCTCTTTTATTGCTCCATATCTCTTCATCGTCATCATCATCTTTTGATCTACTTATTGTTTGTCAGAAATCCATTGACAATCCCTTTCCACACCGTTCAGTCCGGTATTGCTGTCACCCAGATCCTCAATGTCCAACCCTGAATCCCGAGCCATGGAGTCTGGGAAAATCAGCTTTCGTGAGAAGACACTTCTAGAAGGATGCCATCGGAGTAAGAATGAAACGATTTCCCTGTCCGCTCGGTGGCAGAGGCCAGTAAACTGTAATCTTTCTTTTTTTTTTTTTTAGCTTAACAGATTGGTCTTAGTTCTCCATAAATTGTGTAAAGTGTTGCATGGGATCTCTAACTGATTTTCTGGATTTTTCCAGGTAGAAAATGTAGATGTTCCATCCAATCGTCTTTGAAAACGAACAGATAATGTTCAAGTGAATAATTTCTACAGGAGGAGTGCCTGGGTATCAAAGAATATTGAATTAAATAATCGAAAATGGAAGGCCTAAAGGAAACATTCGCGTATCTATATGACGTGACCTTTGAGCCTTGCCTTAGGCCCCGAGTCAAAATTAACAAATATGTGGTATGTGATGTTTCACGGTAGATATTAAAGTAGTTACAAGTGTTTACCCACCGTTCAACCGGTGGCTCGGCATAAACTCATTTTATTTTCCAACCGTTAAACCGGTGGCTGGGCCTTAAGTCATTTTTATTCTGCCACCGTTCAACCGGTTGCTGGGCATTGTGTTTTTATTTACCAAACCGGTTGCTGGGCATTAAGTCAAATTTAATTTTCCAACCGTTAAACCGGTGGTCATTAATTTTTTTATTCTACCACTGTTCAACCGGTGGCTGGGTATTACGTCATTTTATTCAACCACCGTTCAATCGGTTGCTGGGCCTTAAGTCATTTTTATTCTACCACCGTTCAACCGGTGGCCAGAAATTAAGTCATTTTATTCTACCACCGTCCAACTGGTGGCAGGGCCTTAAGTCATTTTATTTTGCCACCGTTCAACCGGTTGCTGGGCATTAAGTCAAATTTAATTTTCCAACCGTTAAACCGGTGGCTGGGCCTAAAGTCATTTTATTCTACCACCGTTCAACCGGTTGCTGGGCCTTAAGTCATTTTATTCTACCACCGTTCAACCGGTGGCCAGAAATTAAGTCATTTATTCTACCACCGTTCAACCGGTTGCTGGGCCTTAAGTCATTTTATTCTACCACCGTTCAACCGGTTGCTGGGACTTAAGTCATTTTATTCTACCACCGTTCAACCGGTTGCTGGGCCTTAAGTCATTTTATTCTACCACCGTTCAACCGGTTACCTGGCCTTAAGTCATTTTATTCTACCACCGTTCAACCGGTGGCCAGTTATTAAGTCATTTCATTTTACCACCGTTCAACCGGTGGCTGGGCTTAAGCCATTTTTTCCTACCACCGCTAAATCGGTGGTCATTGCTCAAAGGGTTAATAGGAAATAATATTTCAAAACTTTTGAACAATTTGTATCGACGAAACATCTTAAATTTGTAATAGTTCGTAACAGACGATGATTAACCGAAGAGAGGGGCGACGTCGTCAATATGGAATCGAAAAATATTTTTTGGGATTTAACCCTTTCAGCCGTGCGTTCCTGAACAATTTTAACCCTTCTGCCTCAGCTCCTGAGTCAAAATTCGTAAATAATTGCTATGTATTGTTTAACGGTAGATATAAAAAATAGTTTGCCCACCGTTCTACCGGTGTCTGGGCATTAAGTCATTTTATTCTACCACCGTTGTTCAATTTCATTCTACCACCGGTGGTTGGGTACCACCGTTCAACCGGTGGCCATTAAGTCTTTTTTTTTTACCACCGTTCAATCGGTTGGGCATTACGTCATTACCTACACGTTCAACCGGTGGCTGGGTATTACGCCATTTTATTCTACCACCGTTCAACCGGTTGCTGGGCATTAAGTCATTTTATTCTACCACCGTTCAACCGGTGGCTGGGCATTAAGTCTTTTTATTCTACCACCGTTCAATCGGTGACTGGGCATTACGTCATTTTATTCTACCACTGTTCAACCGGTGGCTGGGTATTACGTCATTTTACGTGATTTTTTTCTACCACCGGTAAACGGTGGTCAGGTCTATAAGGGTTGACAGGAAATAATATTTGAAAACTCTTCAACAATTTGTATATAAGAAACATGTTGTAAAGATGATTAAGTTCAATTTGTAGGAATTCGGATCAGACAATGATTAATCGAAGAGAGGGGCGACGCCGTCAATATGGCGGGTGAATCATGAGGAAACCTTGAATATACGTTTTGAATTTTCATTTGCTCAAAACGGGGATAAGCCATTTACACATGTGGATTAGAGTCTGTCAGAAAAAAAATAATATTTTAATGTACAGAGTGCCCCCAAAAAATTTGACATTATTTTAAAAGCAGTTAACCTGAAAACTACTAAGTCTAGCTCAATGAAATTTAACAGTTTAGGTGTTGAACATCATAAATTTATTATGGGACCGATTTCATAAGTGTTCAGTATATGAACCGTCTGTGACACGGCACACGATAAGTCGGTAGTTAAGCTCTTGCCAAATACACTGTAGCATGTCTCCTGTAACAATATCCAGTGCGGAAGTGATTCTCTGTTTTAGTTAATATATATATATATATATATATATATATATATATATATATATATATATGGTGTCGCAAAAATATGACATCATTTTAAAAGCAATTATCTTGAAACCTTCCAAGTCTATCCTATATATAATATACAGTAGCGGCCATATTATAAGGAACGGAAACAACAAAGACATAAATATGTGTATTACTTAAAAAGTAATGCATGATTAGCAATGAAATTTTTACCGAAAAAAGATTAGGGTGTAATGCATAAATATTATACAAAGTTACAAAAATTTACATAATAGTTTTTGTTAATTAAAGATTAAATGGAACAAAGGAAATAAGCTACTGGACAAAAGATAAGAAACGATCTTGTTAATACCTGATTGTGAAAAAAATATCAACAAAATTTAATATTTGGTAAACATTCCCTTATTTTCAATGACTTCTCTTCATCGTCGACCACATGATCTAATTAATTTCTTGCAAAAATCAGCAGTAATTCCCACCCATTCGTCTTTCAATAACTCCCATAGGTGATCCTGGTTTTTTGGGTTTCTTTTCTGGGCCCTTTCTCCAATTATCTTCCAAACATTTTCTATTGGATTCAGGTCGGGGCTCTGGGCTGCCCACTTCATTAGGGCGATTCCTTCAATCTTCAAATAAAACCATAACCTTCTGAGCCTTGTGGCAAGGTGCATTGTCCTGCATGAAAATAGGAGATTCATAAAGATTATGGTGTAATCTTGGTACCACATGCTGCTGAAGAAGCCTTTTGTAATTCTAAGCATTGATATTGCCATGTACGCGGATGATAGGGCCAACTCATGCAGATGAAATCATTCCCCACACCATCACACTGCTGCCACCAAACTTAACGGTTTTCTTGACACATTGAGAAGACAGACTTTCACGTGTTCTACGGCGTTCGTAAGTTTTGCCCTCAGAACCAAATATAATAAACTTGGACTCGTCACTGAAATGAACTGTATCCATTTGTGCGTCTGTCCAAACAACATGTTCTCTCGCATATTCCAGGCGTGCCCTTTAGATTCACTTTGAAATGAGAGGCTTCGAAGCTGGAATACGGGCATGCAATCCTGCAATTTTTAACCTGCGAGCAACCGTTTTCCTTGAGATCTTATTATTTGTCTCTTCATTAAATTTACAGGCAGTTGATGTAGCAGTTTCAAAGCAGTTTTTTGTAGATATTCTAACAATTCTTCGATCTTCTCTTTGCGATGTTTTTGGAGGCCTGCTTGTTTTTGGTTTTGCATCTAACGTTTTATCGGTTTTATACCTGCTAATTACACGATGAACGACACTTTTAGACCTATGAACAATATCAGAAATTTCTGAAATTGACTTTTTTTCTTGATAGTTAGCGATAGTGAGTTTTTTTTTACTTCAAAAGAGAGCGTTTTGCGTGTAGAATTTGCCATATTGCCTAAAAATAAAGTCCTAATGATAAATGAACTTTTACTTATTGTTGAAAAGCTCCATCGAGTTTTTTTAACAATGTAAATTAAAAGTTTATGCAAATTATTAACATCATTCCTTAACTTTTGTCCAGTAGCTTATTTCCTTTGTTCAAACAAACTATTATGTAAATTTTTGTAACTTTGTATAATATTTATGCATTACACCCTAATCTTTATTCAGTAAAAATTTCATAGCTAATCATGCATTACTTTTTAAGTAATACACATATTTATGTCTTTGTTGTTTCCGTTCCTTATATTATGGCCGCTACTGTATATTATATGTAGATATTCAAGCACATACACACACACACACGCACACACACACATACACACACATATATATATATATATATATATATATATATAATCATGCAAAAATACATCTATCAATGTCTTTTCATATCTATTTACCTATCTCTCTCTACTTTAGTCTGTTCATTATCTGTTTCATTTTCCTCAATATCTATCTATCTATCTATCTATCTATCTATCTATCTATCTATCTCAGTTTGATTAATATCTATCTATCTATCTATCTATTCAGTTTGGCACATAACTGACTGACTTAAATGCAGCGATCAATTTTGAGTTCTTCTGTAGTTTATTGTTGCCTATCGCATCTACCCCTCCCTACCTATTGATGACGGCCCAATGAAGAACCTTCCGCAGGAGCTAGCTTAAATGCCACCAGATAGGGCGACTTTTAAGCTTATATTTATAGATTTCATATTTACTTTATCTTTTGAAATCAGTTATTCTTTAAACATTTTAAAAAAAAATTATTTGAATAATTTTATTGTTTATGTTTTATTTTTTGTTTTATTTTTTTTAGGTGAGTTTTAAAAAGTTTGCTGTAAAAGTAAGTTTTTTATTTTCTCTTGTAATGAATCAACGTAAAATTTCTCGACATAATCTAAAAATGGAGGCGAATTTTTTTTTTTTTTTAAATATTAAAGAACAAACAGAGGAGAAGATTTTTCATTTTGCGTCAGTATATTCAAGAAATATTCTGTTATTTCTCTGCGTGCCGGGCGACAGACCCCGGCTCAACCGCGGACCTGTTCAAATAACCGGTCGATAATGTATCCGTACAAGTCACATCCCAAATTAACAGCTTTCCCCATTCTAAAAGGGAAAATGGTAATACCATCCGGCCGCTTTCCATCACCAGGGTCGAGGCCTACAGGTTCGATTTGTGAAAGGAACCCAGCTTCATCCAGACCTCTTCTGATGTCGTTTATTGCTGCATGCCTTGGAAAGCGGCCGGCACTACGACAGGAGAGAGGATCCGCCGCTTTCCATCACCATGATCGAGGCCTACAAGTTCGATTTGTGAAAGGAACCCAGCTTCATCCAGACATCTTCTGATGTCGTTTATTGCTGCGTGCAGTGGAAAGCGGCCGGCACTACGACAGGAGAGAGGATCCGGCCGCTTTCCATCACCACGGTCGAGGCATACAGGTTCGATTTGTGAAAGGAACCCAGCTTCATACAGCCCTCTTCTGATGTCGTTTATTGCTGCATGCCTTGGAAAGTGGACGGAACTACGACAGGAGAGAGGATCCGCCGCTTTCCATCACCATGATCGAGGCCTACAGTTTCGATTTGGGAAAGGAACCCAGCTTCATCTCGACCTCTTCTGATGTCGTTTATTGCTGCATGCCTTGGAAAGCGGCCGGCACTACGACAGGAGAGAGGATCCGCCGCTTTCCATCACCATGATCGAGGCATACAGGTTCGATTTGTGAAAGGAACCCAGCTTCATCCAGACCTCTTCTGATGTCGTTTATTGCTGCATGCCGTGGAAAGCGGTGGGCACTACGACAGGAGAGAGGATCAGCCGCTTTCCATCACCATGATCGAGGCCTACGGGTTCGATTTGTGAAAGGAACCCAGCTTCATCCAGACATCTTCTGATGTCGTTTATTGCTGCATGCCTTGGAAAGCGGCCGGCACTACGACAGGAGAGAGGATTTATATATATTTCCATCAAATGATCGAGGCATACAGGTTCGATTTGTGAAAGGATCCCAGCTTTATCCAGACCTCTTTGTGATGTCGTTTATTGCTGCAGGAGAAATGGAAAGCGGTGGGCACTACGACAAGGAGAGAGGATCAGCCGCATTCCATCACCATGAACGAGGAACGGGTTCGATTTGTGAAAAGGAACCCAGCTTCATCCAGACATCTTCTGATGTCGTTTATTGCTGCATGCCTGGAAAGCGAGAAGGGCACTACGACAGGAGAGAGGATCCGCCGCTTTCCATCACCATGATCGAGGCATACAGGTTCGATTTGTGAAAGGAACCCAGCTTCATCCAGACCTATTCTGATGTCGTTTATTGCTGCTTCCATGTCGTTTGGAAAGCGGTGGGTTCTACGACAGGAGAGAGGATCAGCCGCATTCCATCATAAAAATGATCGAGGCCTACGGGTTCGATTAAATGAAAGGAACCCAGCTTCAGCCAGACCTCTTCTGATGTCATTTATTTCTGCATGCCGATGGAAAGCGGCCTGATGTCGTTTTACGAAATTGGACTGGAGCTTTCCATCCGGTTTTTTCCATCATGTCCTTGATCTGAGGCAGACAGGTGGAGAGAGGATCCGGCAATTTCGATTTGTGAAGGTTAAGGAAATTTTTCATCTCAACCTCTTTGATGTCGTTTATTGCTGCATGCCTATGGAATAATGGCCGGAACTACGACAGGTGAGAGGAACTTTATTTCCATCACCACGGTCGAGGCCTGAAAATGAAATTTTTGAAAGGAACGACAGCTTCATCCAGATTTCATTCTGATGTCGTTTATTGCTTCATGCCGTGGAATGTCGTTTCGGCATAAAAAAACGACAGGAGAGAGGATCCGCCGCTTTCCATCTCCACGGTCGAGGGAAACAGGTTCGATTTGTGAAAGGAACCAGCTTCATCCAGAATTCTTCTGATGTCGTTTATTGCTGCATGCCGTTGTAATTGGCCGGCACTACGAAAGGAGAGAGGATCCAGGAAACCGCTTTCCAAACCATGATCGAGGCCTACAGGTTCGATTTGTGAAAGGAACCCAGCTTCATCGACACCTTCTGATGTTTTGATATCGTTTATTGCTGCATGCGATTTTGAAATCTCATCCAGATTCTGATGTCGTTTACGACCGGAGAATCATCTAAATTATTTTCCATCTCCATGATCGAGGCCTACAGTTTCGATTTGTGAAAGGAACCCAGCTTCATCCAGACCTCTTCTGATATCGTTTATTGCTGCATGCCTTGGAAAGCGGCCGGCACTACGACAGGAGAGAGGATCCACCGCTTTCCATCACCATGATCGAGGCCTACAGGTTCGATTTGTGAAAGGAACTAAGCTTCATCCAGACCTCTTCTGATGTATTTTTATTGCATGCATGCCGTGGAAAGCAAATGAAAACTACGACAGGAGAGAGGATCCGCCGCTTTCCATCACCATGATCGAGGCCTACGGGTTCGATTTGTGAAAGGAACCCAGCTTCATCCAGACCTCTTCTGATGTCGTTTATTGCTGCATGCCTTGGAAAGCGGCCGGCACTACGACAGGAGAGAGGATCCGGCCCCTTTCCATAACCACGGTCGAGGCATACAGGTTCGATTTGTGAAAGGAACCCAGCTTCATCCAGACCTCTTCTGATGTCGTTTATTGCTGCATGCCTTGGAAAGCGGCCGGCACTACGACAGGAGAGAGGATCCGGGAATATATTCATCCATCACATGCACGGTCGAAATTTCCATACCATGAATTAATTTCGATTTGTGAAAGGAACCCAGCATTCATCCAGACCTCTTCTGATGTCGTTTATAAAATGCATGCCTTGGAAAGTATACTACGACAGGAGAGAGGAGGTCCTTTCCATCCACGGTCGATACAGGTTCCAAATGAAAGGAACCATGATCGAATTACAAGTTCGATTTGTGAAAGGAACCCAGCGGTTCATCCAGACCTTTTCTGATGTCGTTTATTGCTGCATGCCTTGGAAAGGCATTTAACAGGAGGCCGGCACTAAATTGGAGAGGATCCGTTTCATGCTTTCCATCACCATGATCGAGACCTACAGGTTCGATTTGGGAATTAATCTTGAAAACTACCAAGTCTCGAAATTGAACAGTTTAGATGTTGAACATCATAAGTTTATTATGGGATCAACTTATATAAGGGTTCAATATGTACCGCCTGTGACACGGCACACGATAAGTCCGTAGTTAAGCTTTTGCCAAAGACGCTTATGTTGATGTTGGTCTACCAGAAATTTTAGTCCGATTTGTATAAGAAAACCTTTGAACAGTTTTTAAATTTTTTATATTTTAAGTACAAATTTGTTTGCCAGTCGGTGAAGATCTTTTAGTTTTTTTCCAAATTTTAACAATTGAAAGATTTTTCCAGAGTCATTGGGTGAATGCCTGTAAAATATTCCAAGCCGCAAAATGACTTCTCTTTGGGAGTGAGCTGCATGGCTCAACCTGAAAACAGAACACAAATAAATCATTAAATATAAAATCTTGATATGTCTCTATAAAGTCTATGAAAATTTGAGGTTATTTCAACAAGAATTTCCAAAATTATTGGACAGAAAAATTATGTCAATTTTTTAGCTCCTATATATATATATATATATATATATATATATATATATATATATATATATAGTTAACCTGTAGAAAAAGAAAATATTTATAAATGTAAAAGACAATAGTAAAACTGCGTCGACAACGACAGTTTTCCTATTGTCTTTTACATTCATATATATATATATATATATATATATATATATATATGTATATGTGTGTGTGTATGTGTGCGTGTGTGTGTGAGTGTGTGTGTATACAGCTCCATTAGAGCCCATTTGATCACACACAAACAAATTAACAGATTCCAGTAAGAAAACACAAATATGATAACTGCATCCACCTGCAAAAAAAGACTAAAAATAATGGAAGCTTTAATAATAAAAAAAGAAAAAGCCAACTCTTAACAATATTAACTACGATCAAGGCCACAATGTGCTAACCGTATTCGGAAATTAAAACCTCCCCACAACACACGAAAAACATACACATAATGCACACACTCAATTAAGCTGAAAAATCGAATCATCCTTGATAATGGCTAAAGGTATAGCCGAAAGCGCTCGGAAATATAAAACATTTGGACAGTTCTTACACACCCTTTGTCCAGAAAAAAAGAAAGCTCTTGTTCAGAACACAAAAAAATTAAATAAAAAGCTTAACTGTAGTATCTTGTCTGTTGTTTTTAATGAAACATGCATAAAGGAAGGATTGCTGCCTAAATATATATATATATATATATATATATATATATATATATATATATATATATATATATATATATATATATATATATATATATATATATATATATTTAAATATAGGGGTATATTTTTTTCTTTTTTCACAATCATGTTTTGTTGATTAATGTAGACATATCATGTCTATTTTTATTTTAATCCCCTCAAGTTCACGAATCAATTTCTTATTGTCTGTAAAAATTGATCAAGAAAAACGCTGTAATTATCCATATGGTCTTTCTTTTCTCAAACACTTTCAATTTCATCCAAGCTCATTTTCAGGATTTGAATTGATAAGACAAAATATTAATGTAAGTTTATGTGAGCATGAACGCAGTAAAATTCAAAAAGAAATTCCTGTCCACCTTCACGAGTTAAAACTAATCGACGATACAACTATACTCCGTCACGAAAATAAAAATAAAAAAAAAACTTCCAATACTAGAAGCCCTCTATATAATAAAATTAAGGTAAAAAAATAAACGAAGGCAATTATAATAGCAAGGTTTTAAAATATTTAAATTGTAAATGGTAACCACTATAATTAAAACAATATTTTAAAAGACGTAATTACATTTTTAATAAGTTACCTCTTTTACACAGAGGTGAAATATTTTCGAATTTTACAGAGTTCATGCTTACATATTCATAACTTACATTAATATTTTGTCTTAGTGTCTGAAGATGATCTTAGATGAGATTGAAACCTCTTGTGAAAGTAAAGACTATACAGATAATTAAACCTTATTTTTCGTACTTATACTATGAAATTAATCCCTGAAATTAGGAGGATTAAATAAAAGACATATAGTCATAATATGTCTAGATTATTCAACCAAACATGCTTGAATATATATATATATATATATATATATATATATATATATATATATATAACAATTAAAGTACACTATATATACAGATATGGTAAGTAACCGGAAAAAGAAAGATAGCCATTTACAAATGTGGATCTACAAATGTCTATCAGAAAAATAAGATATTTTAATGTATATTTGGGTAGCAACAATTCTTTTAAACATCTTCTTTAGTAAGTAAGGGCGCAAAAAAAAACTAAATAAAAAATAACTAAATCATATTTCATGATATATATATATATATATATATATATATATATATAATATAATTATTTATTTAAAATATGATTCGAACTCGTGACATAAGAGGTCTCATTTTCAAAACAAGAGCCGAAAAAATTCAATATAATTATTTGAATTAAACTGAGTTAAAGTAATTCTGTTCCATCTTCAAGCGAAAAATTTTTTTGAATAACGTATTTATATGAAAATATTTTTTATATTTTTAAATAAATAATTATATTTATAATATATTTTTGAATCGAATATAACTATATTTTTTAAAATAATAATTAAAAAAACTAAGGAATTTTGGATTATTTACCAGGAAGTTCCTTCCTATTTTTTATATATATTCACACAACACACACACACACACACACACACACACACACACACACACACACACACACACACACACACACAACACATACATATATATATATATATATATATATATATATATATATATATATATATATATTATGTATTATTTAACTCCTAGAATGCACAGTATGCCAGAAGCAATATGTAGGAAAATCTGAATGGCCATTTCATTAATTACAGAATTAATAATTATAATTAAATCGAATTAAGTCGACTCATTTTGAAAAGATTATTACCTGTAGAACAACATTTCCGCCTAGAAAAACGATTTTAAAACCCATGCCAAATTCACTATAATTGAGAGAATAGAAAAGTGGAAAGAGTTCCATGAAAATAATTGGATTCTGACATGAAAAAAAACGCACTATCCAATTATCTTTTAATCACAAATTTAAAAATAAATATAGATAGTATTAATATATAAAATACAAATCAAAACCTACCACATTTCTAACCCACACAAAACAGACATATCATGGGGAGGTGTTGAGGCCTCACACATCATACACAACGCACACAAATTAGTATACACACTTACACACATCATACTCATTCACTCCCTAATGCGCCAAATGATAACACACAGCCATATAATATATTGAACGCTTACACACATCATTTCACTACTCATAAAAAGAACCAAATAACACACACACGTTTTTAACAGAGACACATCCCCATTCCAGCAACCAATAAAACTGTTAAAATGACCAAAGGAATTCAGAGCAGCATGAATCCATCCAGATCTTTATCTTAAATAACAACTTAAAAGAGACTGTTTCGCCAACACAAGGAATGACCAAATAATGTTAAAAAAAAAAAAAAACAAACGAAAACTACAGACATAAGTTTATTTTCTCCATCATGACATTCATTTCTGTAGTTCACTGCTACTAACAAGCAGAATTTTTTTTTCTCCCGATGATGGCCATGTTGACCGAAACTAGTCGAGGAATCTAAATGAAATAATAATAAAAAAAAAAAGAATATTAATATGCAACCCAGTATGTCTGAAGATTTAAAATTTTTAATATATTTCATTGTTCAAAACACATACACACACACACACACACACATATATATATTGCGCATATACTACTGGTATTAATGTAACACAACAACGCTATTTAGTATATATCAATACATATGCATGTTATTCCTCAGTGTTTCATGTACAAAGCATCTTGAGATGGCATGTAAAGACTGATCATTACGTAATTTCAATTTTAATAGAAATATTTGGTCATCATAATGGTGGCGTAGATAAAAAAAAGATGGCCTGATGATTGCGTTTAAACATGAAACAGAAAATTTTTTCATTTGTTACGACTCGAATGTATTTTATATATATATATATATATATATATATATATATATATATATATGTTATGGTAATTTACAAGGTACGGAAGGGGTTCGTCCAGCGAAAAATATAGGAGCAGGTACTGTTTTTATGGATTGACTGTTTCAACAGTCAGCTCATTTTGACATTCGGACCGATTTACTTGTTCTCACGTTTGTATATGTTTTTTTTTAATATATTTAACTCAATTCCTCTCTTTGTAATCTTTTATTTGTGGCCCAGGTAAATAAAAAACAATATATGGGTTTTGACATACACACACACATTTACGCATATCTGCCATATATATATATATATTTTTAATTGGATATTCAAGCAATTTTGGACGAATTTTTGTTTTTTTTTTTTTTTTTAAGAGCTGAAAGTCTAAATTCTGTCATGAGCACTAGCAA